>JADANM010006710.1:7820101-7830390 GCA_026213755.1 Eurema hecabe
GTATAGGTACCTAACAATGCAAAAAGCCGCATTTCTCCCTGACACTTACACTCCGTACTAAAATGAAATACTCGAGTTCACACCCACTCGCATTGTTTTTACAGCTTACTAATTTGTTTAATGAGTTGCAGAGCTGTATCCAGCTATTGGAAATGGCTCCCTTTTTTAGACACCATTGATCCTAGTTAGGTATCGCCCGTGTAAGGACAAACTAATGACAAATACTATTTTTGATGTCATTATATGCTGCTCAAAAAAGTGTCGTTGGAATATATTAGGCTAAAAAACGTATACTTTGGCTAAGTGAGATTGCTGATGTGTTTTTGCGGGTAATACCAATAAGAGATCATACCTTGTATCGCGCTGTGAGCTATGCCAGTTGGTATTACGGTAATGTTCGGTTAGCACCTTTACAAGAGTAGGATGAGTAGTAGAAGAGAAAGGAAAAATATTTATTGACAGTACAATACAAAGAAAGAAAACTTAATTAAAATAGAATAAACTTTCATTTATGAATTACTAGCTGTTGCCCGCAACTCCATCCGCTTGTTCTTTCATATAAACTTTTACCCCTCCTTCCTCCCTTATAACCCTTTTTTACAGTTAAAAAGTAGGTTCAGTAGTTTTAGCTTTTGGTAGACAGACAGACACAGCTACTTTCGCATTTATAATATTAGTATGGTTTTAAATAGTAAGGGTAGAAATATATCGCAACTACATATTTATCGTCAAATGATCCCAAGTATAGAATCAACACCCTCTAGCAAGCATTAAAATAGCTCTCGTGCTAGACCGTAGTTAGGTCATTCATAAAATAAACAAGCACGGTGCGTGTCTGCGCTTTGTTAACGCATATAAGTTTATGGTTATACCCGGCGTAATCGCAGTTACATGAATTATTTCGCCAGCAACATGCTTTTGTATGACGCGTGAAATTAGGTCCTTTATTTATTTACTAGCTGACCCATGCCATCGTTGGGCATAATATTAATAATCCTTTTCGGTTTTTTATATAGCCTATGACACTCAGCAATAATGTGGCTTTCTATTGGTGAAAGAATTTTTAAAATCGGTACTGTATTCCCCATGATATTATTATATAGTAGAATATTAGTATAGATTAGAACGGAGGTTTCTATATAGATAGGGGTCAAGACTCTTTCTCACTCACTGTATCACACACACACATAGAAAAGTAGAAATAGAGTTATAAATAATAATAATATTATTATATATTAATATTATTATTACTTAAAAGAAATAACACCTTCATTCACTTATTAATCGAAAAGAACGTCGAACTTGGACACCCTTCAAGTTTTTTTTTTTAGAAATAGCGGGCAGTATAAATAATTAATCAAGATCTAAGGAAGTATACCTGACGGCTAGCGACCACCTCTGCAAATGAACAGTCGCAAAGTTAAGTGCTTCATGACTGCGTTGATGACCTTTAAAATAAAGAACAAGGAAAGGATTTGGGACAGAAAGGGAGTGAGAGCTAGGATAAAGAAATGCGGGAAGAAAAACGGGTCTCCTATGCTTCCTTTAACTGAAATGATATATCTGTTAAGACGCCATTACCATTACCACTACAATATTTGTTGAAAAAAATCACCCGGTAGGTGTATATAATAGTATACTTATTTTCTTACCACAAAATGGGGAAAAATAAGGAAATAAATTTTTTATAATTTCAGTAACATATTGTGGGAGACTGATCATAATGAAATGAAAAAAAAAATATTTTGCTGACTAATTATATTCTACAACTACAATTCCCGTTCTATTGTTTCAAATAACAACAAACCTTAAGTCCTCAATGTGCTCTTAAGCCATTACATAATGTTATTAACCCCTAATCTAAATCCGATCACAGCAGACCTGTCTACGAATCGGACGTTGTTTCTTTATCACAAAACACGTACCACAAAAACTCGCTTGTCAATCCGTGATCGAGTGCTCATTGTTCAATTTTACGATAAAAAAAATAATCTTCTTACACTTAACTAGCCGTTGTCCGCGGTTTTACCCGCATACTTCCCGTTCCCGGGGCAACACCGGGATATAAAGTATCCTATGCGATAATCCAGGGTATCACCTATCTACATACCGAATCTTAACTAAATCGGTCCAGCGATTTTTACGTAAAATAATAACAAACATACATTCGCACAAACATTCACATTTATAACATTCGTAGGATACTAGAACATAAGGTTCAAAATGCCATAAACCGTTATAAGATGCGACATTAGTTGTAAACCCGGAACTCGATACATTCTTGTTTGTAAAAAATAGATTTCTTTGATTTTTAATTAATACAACACGATATTCTTTTTAATCGCGTCCGCGATGTAAGTATGCATCAAAAAACGTTGAGCAAGCATGTCTTATTACTGGTGTAGAGCGAATTCTGTTGATTTAATATCAGCAGTTATATAATATATACTATGGCAACGATATTATAGTTAATAGATATGTTATACCCATAGAAATCAACTGAAAAAAGTGTTCCGCACAGCAGCGGCAGCACACATACACACAAGTCAAAACGATAGAAAAGAGATAAATGATAAAGCCAACAAGATAAAAAGAGATAGTTAGTTAAATCAGTTGCACGTGAATGCACCAGTGCAATGCAATCAATTAACTAAAGGTAAGATATCTTAATGTGAATATTTTTGCGTCTTCAAAGTTTTGCGCTTATAACATACTAGCAGTTGCCCGCGACTTCGTCCGCGTGGAATTTCATATAAACTGTGACCCCCCCTTCCCCCCTTATAACCCGTTTTTTCAGTTAAAAAGTAGCCTATGTTTTATCTCAGGCTCTAGACCATCTGTGTACCAAATTTCAATACAATCGGTTCTGTAGTTTTGGCGTGAAAGCGTAACAGACAGACAGACAGACAGACAGACAGACAGAGTTACTTTCGCATTTATAATATTAGTATGGATGGATCTATTTAATATAATATCATTGCACTACGGTAATACTCTTCTTATGCTTTATAACACATAACACAAACTAAAAGGTAATGTCTTCTTAAAATTCTTTAATTTTCAAAATATATATGTAAATATTTCAGAGACATAGTTAACGACGCAGATCTTCACGATTATTATATTATAATGTGTGTTGTTTTTCCAAAAAAGTCCTCTAAAACTTAAAATTTATATAAAATAAAGCAGCAATAAAAGCCTTTCACAATCTGAAACTTAGTAATATACATTGTTTTAAATTTAATATTATTTCACTTAATATGTTTATTAATTAAGATATTACCTATACATGTAAAGAATAAAGATTACACAATAAATCTTAACCCCAATTTTATATAAAACCTTTTAAATGCCGTTTTAGTTTCCGCAACTAAAATTACTTTATTTATATGGCAACCCCTTAAATTAAATGCGCTGTCCGAGCTGAATTTACAGCACTTACATTGAGCCTATTATTTTCCAAGGCTTTCCATCATTGGCGATCTGATACGCCATTTTGGAAAGTGCGAACGCGGCCCCTTTGATTAGACGCGAATTGTAAATATTACTGCTTTTGTAGAAATTGGCCGGCTTCAGGTGTTCTTATAAACATTTCTGTTTCGTAGAACTATAAAGCACATTACTGTTTATTTTTAATATGTAGTTTAATCTGTAGCGTAAGAGAACATAGTCTTTGCGGTATAAACTAGCAAGCATCATGAATGATTATAATAAATAATGTGGTTTAATAAGACACAGCTTTGTACTTACAAAATATTAGCTTCCTTTAAATGAGTGGTGGCAATCGCTTTGTGTACTTGCGTTGTCACGATTGTATAAATATATTTACCTAGTGACTCGCCCAGCTTTGCATATCTATACTAATATATAAAGCTGAAGAGTTTGTTTGTTTATTTGTTTGTTTGGACGCGCTAATCTCAGGAGCGAATTCAAAAATTATTTTTTTATTGAATAGAAAATTTATCGAGGAAGGCTACATAACATCACGCTGCGACTAATAGGAGCGAAGAAGTAATGGAAAAAGAAATCGATGGGACGAAGTTTTTCTCCTTCAAATTTATGAAACATATACATAAATAGTAATGTATTGATTTTTTTGTTTATGTATCGTTATAAAAGAGTTATTTTTAAAAGCGAGCGGGACAATTAAAATCTTTGGCAGTTAAAAAAAATAACTAATTTTCAGTTGTAAGATAATTTAGCTCAAAATCTCCATAATTACACATAATTGTTACGACAGTTTAGTTTAGATTTTTATCGAATCTGAGTGACCTTTGCGGAATCGAACGACTTACATACGCCCTTAAGGCATAATAGATAAATTTCAAAGATAGTAAAATGATATTACTGGGTGTGATTTAAGGCTTTTTTACATGATACCTTTTCCATTTTCGTTTCTATTTCCATAGTAAAAACATAAATATGTCGCAAAAAATTGTACCTAAAAAAGTCATTCTCTACAAGATTCTGACCTTTACAAAATACAGCAAAAATAAAAAGGCTGGTTTTCGTCTGAAGAATTCCTACACAACACATGGTCTTTTGTCTTAAGGAATTCAATATATGACGAATTTTTTTGACCGTCAAAATAGCTTCCTAAAAATTATTAACAAATAAAGAAACAAAAATATTGCCTTTAACACCATGAGAAATCTAATAAGATTATTCTACAAACAAACTTTAAAGAAGTCTAATTAAACAAGTATCATCAAACTTTGACTTAAGTTAAAAAAGGTTTAAGAAAAATGTAACTAATCTAGTTTAAATCAATATATGTATAAAGAAGACATTTAAGCCTCACTTAACATAACAGAGCAAAACATTAAGTCGTATTTAGACCATCCAAGCCACGTATTCCTTCAATCAAATTGTATGCTTCAAGAGAAACTAGCATCGTCTAAATGGGGCTTTAGTTCGATTTAACGTACTCATGTACCGAGTGTTGAAACTAATGGAATTCGATTCAGAAATTATGACCCTCGCTTCGGTTAATATTCGTGTATATTTTGACAGACTTTTGTAATAGATTTATAATACTGCGTCGCTCGAACTTAGCTGTGTTGAAACTGCTATATATTACGGGTATATTGGAGATTATTGTTTTATTATCTTACATTCTTATAAAGAAATTGAAGGCGATCTAACTTGCATAACATGAGTCTATGTTACTTGTGAAATAAATATATTATTATTATTATTATAGCAAATAGCCGGGAAAAATCCAGACTTCCATTTTAGGTCTTTCCCAATTAGCTCAAGAATAAGTTTGTGTGGATTTGTCTACTGAATCTATTTTGAAAATTCCTTTACCAATATGCTATAAACCTAACTGCTAAAATATTTAAAAACTCACTCTCAGTCACAGGAAGTTAATAAAATAAATTAGTTAATAAATTTATTTTTATCTGACTACAAAAAAGGGGAAATTTCTAATAGAAATAATATGTTTTTTTTAATAACTTGTACAAAAAAATAAGCTGCTAATTAATGTTTTACATTTCTCTTAGAACCAGTCATTTAATAAGACATCAAAAAGATATAAAACGAATTCCTTCTAAAGAATTTCAATAAAACGTATAAAGACATTAACTGTTAGCCTTTTCACATAATATCTAGACTTCACCATTAATTAGTGTTCTATAAAATCAATGTAATTGTATATACTTATATTTGGTATAAAAAATAAATTGTATAATGCGGCAATAAATAGCTGAACAAGTTGTCAATTAGACTCCGACTGTGCCATCTAATTACCGCATAAAAAATTAACAAGGAAATAAAGCTGATCGGTAACTAACGGTAGGTGGGCGGTTAAAAAGCGCGGCGTTGCTATGGCAACGTTTTTGACATTTAATGTCAGATTAGAAGATTGTATTATCAAAATTTATAAGTAAGGAATATAAAGGCTTATTATAAAGTGTCTGTGTACTGTTTTAATTTATGAGTTTTACCATAAATATATCTTTCTACCTTTATTTCTATTGACTAGTTTTGTTTTGTTTTTGAATATTTAACGCGCCAAAGCACCTAATGGCCGGGATTATCTGCTAATGAAAATATCACTCTTAGTTTAAATAATTTAATAATTTATTCGAGTGACGTTCAGATTTGACAGATACAAACGACATAATTATCTTTTGTCTCAGTCCAACATGCCCGAACTCATATTGTTTTCTCACTTTACGAGCGAGAACGTAAGACCGATATGTCCATATGACAGCGAGAACCGCTGAACCATTTTCCGCCTTAAATCGGATTGAGCCACTCAATCGACTGGCAACATTAATTTACCTCCTGATGCGTTCGTGATTATTTACCGACGCAACTATTTCTAAGCCATATCAGTTTTTAATGGCTTGTAATGCCAGATAAACGGACAAAAAGATAAATAGAAAGATAGTGTTTCATATAAAAGTTTCATTGTACTGCTTTTAGGTTAGCTAGGTCTTTAAAAGAAGTCTTAAACTCGTGTCAATTTTAAACTGTATGACCTTTTGAACTGTAATAAATCTATAGGTATACATATAATAAAAACGTAACGAGTCGCTGTCTGTACATGGAAGATATATGAGAAAAAATATTATAGGAGACCTTTATTAACCCAATAGAACCCAAAACAATGATTTTTGGAATTTTTGTCTGTTTGTCTGTTTGTTTGTGCACGCTAATCTCAGAAACGGCATATCCTATCTAGATGGGATTTTCAATTATATATTGTGGTAAGCTTCACTTAACATTTAGTGTTTAATTCATGTCAATCGGTTGATAAATAAAAAAGTTATGGCAATTTAAAGAATCACGTTGAACTCGCTAAACATATGTTGGCGCGGGTTAGGCATTTTCAAAAATGCTGCTCAAAGTCACTTTTCTACGCGGGCGAAGTCGCAGGCACAGCTAGTAGATAATAATATCGATATTTTCGAAAGCTGGGTACTATATAGGAATATCTTGAGGTTTATTTAAAGACATCACGCAAAAACAACGCAAAAATGAATTTTAATAATACTTTAAAATAATATCGTCAAAGTAACAATTAAATATTAATGTTATTAGTCCTCTATCTGTTCCTATGTCTGTTTATATCTTTAAAACCACTTAACCGATTTACATGCATTATTCTTATCAGATCGAGTGATTCTAAAGGAGGGTTAAATTTATAAAACAAGCATAAACCGCGGGCCAAGGTTAGTAATAAATAAAATATCATATCCCCTTTATTTTAGAAACATTTTGTTCCAATTAGGTTACTTATAAAATATTAAATTCCTAGTAAATAGTTACGCCACCGAACTGCTCTTTAAACCACTTTCCAATAAAATAAGAAAATAAAATATCTTCATACTTAATCTCTCTGATTCTATAAAGGCTATAAAAATTCGATTCACTTACACTAAAAAAATGTTATTGCGCCAGCGCACACTTACCTACTTACGTTTCACTTACTTAAACATTTACAAAGCAATAAAAATAGTTAACACATCTTATCTGAAGTCATAACACTAGAAGGGAACGAAACATTACAAGATACTACGTACAGCCAACTGCAAAAGTTGATTAAAGAATTCTAAATTACCAATCACGTGAACACTATATATTATTATATTTCAGTGTAATATATTACTATTCCCTTTATTTAAAAACTGCTTATGATATAGGTAATTGTATCCTCTTACCATAATATTTTAATTAGATATAGACTACTAGCGGTATCCCGGGGTTTTACCCGCGTAGTTCCCGTTCCCGGGGCAAAACCGGGATGTAAAGTATTCTATGTGTTGATACAACACCTATCAGTATCTACATACCAAATTTCACCTAAATCGGTCGAGCCGTTTTTACATACATCCATACATACATTCCCACAAACTTTGACATTTATAATAATAGTAGCAGTAGGATAGTAGGATTCAAGTTTCTGGGTAGTACTACATTGGCTATGGGCTGGCGTTTCTCTTACCATCAGGAGGGCGACCAGCTCGTCTCACCACTTGATAGAATAAAAAAAGAGCATTTCTTTCTTTCTTTCTTATATATTATGGCATTAGCGTTTAGCTTTTTGCCAATGTCAAGTAAAATCGTCATCAAGTCGTCTTTAGTAGAGTCAGTCAGTCGTTTCGTTCTGCCCTTCGTAAAGTGATAGTGAGCTTTACGAAGAACCTAGACGAATCTTGGAGCAATCGGAACGGCGCTACTAAGCGCTCTCAAATAAATTCTTCATTTCTTCGACACTTATTAGCTAGTTTACTGCATGATACACTATCACAATCATACATTAAATCACTTTATGCACCAAAAAAGGAATATTCAATCGAGATTACATATAGACGCCGAACGATTCCCTCCAAACCTCAAAAGAGCATTTGTAATTTCGAAACTGTTCATCATATTTTGTAAAACGTTTTAAAGGCGTCTGTACTTTACACGTTTTTCTACAAGCTATAAAGAGCTCTGGCTATATATTAGCAAGCAATAGCGAAGCTTAAAGCCGATTTGAATGCAAATGCCCAATTGAGCCGTTTACGGCGGAACCCACGACTTATTACCCAGTATTAAGCGTTGGATCGCTTCGAAAGTGTATTGTGGTGGCCAGGGGCGTAGGAAGGGCCTTTGGGAGCCCCGGGTATTTGGTTATTTTTGAATTATACGTGCGCCTGAGTCGATCTTCTCAATCTTACAAAGGAAAGTCATTTAAATATAAAAGAGAAATAAAACTAAAACTAAAAGAATTCCAGGCAGGCTTATTACAGCTATTTATTATAGCTCCAAAATATTTGTCGATGAATTGGTACCCTTTAAACTCGATTGAAAATTAATTTAAATGTAACTATAGTATATAAGTATACAATTTACATTTTTATTTTTATTTTAATATAGTGGACTGTACCAACATATCAAAAAGAATAAATTTTCATATTATGTTTACATAAAATTTGTTGCATTTTAACACGAGATGAAAGATTGCACAAATTCATAATTAATTTATTATCCATGTATACTCTCTGTGTATGTGTATTTTTAAATCTCTAAAACTATTGATTTTTATGCGTTTTTACACTTAGAGTGATCCAAGAAAAGGTATGATCCTAGCGATGTATAATAATACATATGAATATAATACATCGCTAGGATCGGCCCCGGCTTCGCTTATCTTTAATCTTTGCTTAATTAGCACACAAATTTAATTTAAAATCGGTTCTGTAGCTAAGAAGTCGATCGCGGACTAATAACGTAACGTGTAATTTAAATATATTATAAGATATACAATATAAGCAAGTGAAACCTTTGCTAATTAATAATTATTACAGGATCCATATTCATGTCTATATTATGTGAATCACATTAAATGGTAATACCTTTTTCTTATCTAATATTATTTAACCCATAATTTAGACTATGAGCCTCATTGCGTACTAATAATTTCACCGGGAACAACAATTGACATTTTTTTCTTCATTCTTCGTGAATCAGCAACACGTGCTTCCAATACCACTGACAAACATCGACTCCCAATAATTGTTCTCTTTTACTTAAGACTAGGGGTTGCTCGCGACTTCGTCCCCGTCGGATCTATTTCTATTATTATGTTATAGTAATCTTAGAAGATAGACATATACTGTCGCGGACTTTTTTTTAGATCATTTAAAGAGGAATAATT
The DNA here is from genome assembly GCA_026213755.1 of Eurema hecabe. Classification (NCBI taxonomy): domain Eukaryota; kingdom Metazoa; phylum Arthropoda; class Insecta; order Lepidoptera; family Pieridae; genus Terias; species Terias hecabe. The sequence goes on from JADANM010006710.1 coordinate 7,829,757, forward strand.
CTTTCGTATATATTTTTTGGTATCTTGCACCGTTTTCGCAGCGCACGCATAGGAAGCCCTTAAAAATGAATAATTTTCCCCGTTTTTTCCACATTTTCCATTATATCCTCGCTCCTATTAGTCGCAGCGTGATGTTATGTAGCCTAAAGCCTTCCTCGATAAATGGTCTATTCAATAAAAAAAAGGATTTTTCAATTCGAACCAGTAGTTCCTGAGATTAGCGCGTTCAAACAAACAAACAAACAAACTCTTCAGCTTTATATATTAGTATAGATTTACGAATATTCTAAAGTAATGAAACATAAACAAATAAACATTTGTTCCGTTACAAGACGTCTGAGCGGGGCCCTATTCAACACTTCGACCGCAAGTCATTCGTATAGTTTATTCGCGACATCGTAGTTACTTCACTAAGAAGTCTTAATGTCCGTATTGTTAGTTGACACCAAATAAATTTAACACACGGACAGACAGACGGATAGACAGTCTGATACTTTACAGCCTTTTACGCGATCGTGATTTGTACAGAAATAAATCTTAATGAAAAATTGTATGGAACGTTTAGTACGTATTGAAAGAGAAATAGATCATGTCGTACTTTTACTTACATTTATTATAAAATTATCAATATTAA
>JADANM010006710.1:7880794-7891223 GCA_026213755.1 Eurema hecabe
AGCTTGACAAAACAGACATACACACATACATTTAATACTATAAGGTTCAAAGGTTTGTATAGATCATGTCATTTGTATTCGTCATTATCGTCAATAAGCTATCCCATATCTACGACTATATATAAAAAAATGAATTGCTGTTCGCTAGTCTCGCTAAAACTCGAGAACAGCTAAACGGATTTATCTTATCTTGGTCTTAAAATGTTCGTGAAAGTCTAGGGAAGGTTTTAAAGGTGGAAAAAATTCGAATAATCGTCGCGAAAACCATAAAAACAGCACTTTTTAATTTCCCATATAAACGTTTAATAAACAATTATAGATCTAATTACTGCTGCACAAAGTTGAAATTCAATAGAGAATAAAAGTTTCTATGGGAATTCGCCATTTAATCTGGAGTTTCAGAGTTGTCAAAATTTTTAATATTGGTTGTCAAATAAATACGTGTGCGTTCACATAAAAGAGTTCTTACTATTTACCCGTTATAATACCCGTGCGGAGCCGGGGCGGGCTGCTAGTATGTAATATTTATTTAAGTGGCTATGGACCATGTCATTGCTGACCCAAGGATCTCACTTTAACAAACCCTGTATTTTAATTACGTGGCCGCATCGTATTGACACTGCGACTCCTCATTAAGAGAATTGGACTAGTTACTCGACTTTTGTTCGGTTGATTAATAATTGCATAGTTGGTCGTCACTAATGAGTCTAGGAAAAGAGGCGTTCTAGACTAATAAAAACGCTTAGTTACTGAAACCATTGTATCGAGGAAGCTTTGGATTGTCCAACCCAAAAAGTTTTTTTTAATTCGAACCAGTTGCTCCTGAACGCGCTAATGTTCACAAACAAACTATTCAACTTTATAATATTAGTATTGAAAGATAAATATTAGCCGAAAACGATTTGCATTTTACTATAATACTATTACTTGGAAGGAGGATGTAACCTTGCTCTGAACTAAAGGGAGGATCTTCGACCAGTCGAACAACTGACTGGCCAGCCGTCAGACCCCAATGGTTCGATATCGTAGAAGTTGTATATATGCTAATTCTCGAAAAAATATCATAAGCGCGATTCAGAACTCGGCCCATTAGTACCAGTGTATAGTATACTAAGTACATCCGCATAAACTTACATGTTATATACAAAACTATTGAGCCACGCGTGTTTATATAACGGAATCGCTTATGTACTCGTATAATTATTTTAATATCTATTGTAATTTTAAAAGCACTTCCGTTAGGCGTTTCCTTGAAAGCGTTTAATCGATTATTCTTGTATGTATTAAAAGATATCCCTTACTAATGAAGTCGGTTAACAATAACAACACGAGGAAAAAATTAAGTAATGTAAGTAATGTTTTTAGGTAATTAGTTTTTAGATTAACAAATTCTTTTAATGGTTTTGTAAAACTTGATAGAATCAAGATTATAAAAAATAGATAATTTTAAGAAATTACCTACGTCACTATATCTATTAAACGACTTTAAAAAAAAGGAGGAGGTTTCTCAATTCGACCGTGCATATGCTTTATTTAATTATTTATATTAAACAGTTAGATGCTTTTTTTTTTGACGGGGGGAAATCCTCTTACGGGTACCGCGTCCCTCCTCGGGGGGGGGGGGGGAGGCGGTTATGTCGGACTCGCCTAAAACCGGCCACTACCGACTAAAGGCCACCGGTGTTCCGTCGCGCACCCTTTCGGGGGGCGGACCTGCTGAGGACGCACGAAGCAATCGTCCGCAGGCGAAAAAAAACAGTTAGATGCTACGATAACTGTATGTATTTTTGTTTAATTTTGTTCTTAAATATATAAAAAAGTAGGTGTAGTTTTAAGGTAGGAAAGGTACGAGAAAGAAGTCGCTACTCGCTAGTAAAGGATAAAATTTAATTTACGAAGAACGGAGTTTATATTTCAAGATATAATCTAAACTAGTTGATAACAAACTATTAGGTAACTATTAGTTGGCATTTAACTCACCTCAGTAGTCAATTACATTAGCGGGGACTCAAAAAACATATACTATCATTATCAAGGAATCAAGAATCAAGGTATTCTTTTATATGTATTAGTATATAGTAGCGACCCACCCCGGCTTCGCTCGCATAGATGATGTATTATACATATCGTAAGCCTTCCTCTTGAATCACTATCTATTAAAAAATAGCCCGAATGACATCGGATAGACCTAGTTTTACCCGAAAACAATCGGCTCCTACTAGGTTTAACCAAGAGTGTGTGTGGTGAGTGTGAAGTGGCTACACCTAGTTCTAACCGGCTTAAACTAGATGTAGCTGCACTTCGGGTATTAGCCGTAACATATATATAAAAATGAATTGCTGTTCGCTAGTCTCGCTAAAACTCGAGAACGGCTAAACGGATTCATCTTATCTTTCTCTTAAAATTTTCGTGAAAGCCTAGGGAAGGTTTAAAAGGTGGAAAAAATTCGAATAATCGTCGGGAAAACCGTAAAAACAGCACTTTTTAATTTCCCATACAAACGTTTAAGAAACAATTATAGATCTAATTACTGCTGCACAAAGTTGAAATTCAATAGAGAATAAAAGTTTCTTTGGGAATTCGCCATTTAATCTGTAGTTTCATAGTTGTCAAAATTTGAAATATTGGTTGTCAAATAAATTCGCGTGCGTTTACATAAAAGAGTTCTTACTATATACCCGTTATAGTACCCTTGCGGAGCCAGGGCGGGCTGCTAGTATAGTATAAAACAAATAGTAGTGATGCTGCGTGCTTATGCACGGCGAGCGAAACAAAACTTCTAGAAAATTCCTAAAAAAGGATGATCAGGTGACGTTCGCGCCAGTGACGTGTTTAATTGGTCACTAATTGTGCGCCGTGTCGTATTCACCTGTCGGCGGACACGGCCCGAATTACCGCGCGCTCACGATCACGTTGCCGCCATTTTGTGTTCCTTTTTTCAATGTTTTGACGCCTGGCGAATTCTCTGGAGACTAGGCAATTGGTCTTATTGTGTGTTCAAATAGTAATTTTATATTGAATATTTAATTAAAACTGTAAAAAATTTAAGAACTCGCAAATAAAGTCTGGTCTTAATTTTTATCGTTGGTTCGTAAAAGCTTTACTTTATATATTACTAGCTGTTGCCCGCTACTCCGTCTGCGTGGTCAACTTTACCCCCCCCCCTTCCCCCCTTGTAACTCTTTTTTCCAGTTAAAAAGTAGCCTATGTTTTATTTCAGGCTCTAGACCATCAGTGTACTAAATTTCATTACAATCGGTGCAGCGGTTTGGCCGTGAAAGCGTAAAATTATAAAAAGTTTCAACTCCTCGCGCAACCTTTTGAGGGTTGATTAAAAAAAAAGTAGCCTATGTCCTTCCCCAGGCTCTAGATCATCTGTGTACCAAATTTCGTTCTAATCGGTTTAGTAGTTTTAGCGTGATGAAAGGACAGACAGACAGACAGAGTTACTTTCGCATTTATAATATTATATAGTATGGATGTAGTCTATAGCTTTATATATGACATGTATGTCATTATATAGAATTTGATAAAAATCTTCAGTTTCAAATATTATAAGTATAGTTCCTGTAACCTGACCCAAACTAATACCTTCTAGCTTGGCCAATTAATTCTACTCAAGGCTCAAACCGCATGTACCTAAAACACACGTACCCGCCAATTGACAATTTAAAAACAAAACTACATCGTGCATTGAAACAATTAAATTTGTGACCACTAGTATAAAACAAAGTCGCTATCTCTGTCCCTATATCTATGTATGCTTAAATCTTTTAAACTACGCAACCGATTCTCGTGCGGTTTTTTTTAATATATGCCATATGGTGTCTCAAGTTTAAGGTTTTTATGTATAAATATATATAGATGCATAACATATGCGAGCGAAACCGGGGCGGATTGCTAGCATGCTTATAACTTTAGTAGGCAAAGCGATTTTCTACAGATAATATTCATCTTCACGTATTTTTCATAGGACGCATAGGTCCTGTGTTTTTTCCAGTTTTTCCAAGATGGCGTACCTAAACCCACAAAATTCAGGTTAATCTTCTATAGTCTCCTTCTCAGGAGGCCGTCTGGGTGGGTACCTCCACATTGCCAGACATTCTACCACCCGAGCAGTCATATGCAAATGTCACTGTGCTCCGGTCTGAAGGGCACTTGTAGCCAGCGAGATTACTAGTCTAATGAGTCTTTACATGTTATGACTCAACGTGGGGAGCGTCGGTGTAGTGGACCCCTGTCCGGAATTTGGCTTTAGCAGAGTTCCGGGTAGCACTGCATTGGTTATGGGCTGGCGTTTCTCTTACCATCAGGAGTGCGTCCAGCTCGTCTCCCCACTTCATCATATAAACAAAACATATCCCGAAAATAAAATTGCTTCCTTAACAGTGGCTTATATGTATACTAGAAGGTAGCATTAGACTTGCATTGGTCTATTGACAGACACGTGCGTATGGCGGTTCACGTGTAGACCCTTAATTAAATGAATCCGGATGTCGTTAACTCATAACATTCGCAGCACCGAATGCCAACAAACACATATATCAATACTAAATAAGGATGCATGGTAGATAAGACAATTCTTTTATACCACTAATGGGTTGTCTTCCCGGCGTCGCGGACGGCACAGCTGGTGAACTTACTTGAACGAAAACAACAGCTGGATACTTATAACCTTTATTAATAACGATAGTTTAATCTTACAGAACTTAATTTAACCCCATAACCAGAGCGTATAAGCTATAACACTATTTCCAAAGACCATACATTACTCCAGTCAACAATTTTGTTTTTTTGCGCATGGGTTTCCATTGTACAATAATTATAACATAAGCAGATACATAAACTGTGATGTCATTAGAAATCGAAAATATTTGCTTTTTAAGAAATAACAGCGATTTAACCATTTTTATTTTAGCGGCCTATGTACTACACCTTCATTGAAAAATTCGAAAATAAAAAATTGATGCTTGCGCTACATCAATGTAGAAAAAGATGTTGGAACTTGAAGTGCGTTTAGTAGTGTTTCTTTTTTTATTGACAGTTAAACAAAAAGTCTTAAGTACACAATGGGTACAACAACAATTTGTAGTCTCTAATCATGAGCCCAAAGCTTATAAATATTTGAAGATTTTTTCCAAAGCTTTGAAAGGAGAAAATCAAAGCTGGAATATTTTTATGTCCACATATAAAAAAGAAAAATGAATTGTGATATTTTTTGGTGTTACAGAGCTGAAAATGACAAAGATCTGATCACTGACATGTGCGAATTTTGCCATCATCGTATGTAGAATGTCTTTATAGATATTAAATGTTTCATTTCCAATTGGATAAATTGAAAAATAATGTCGGAGCTAATTCAGAAGAATAAAGGGGAACACTTCCATCAAGATATGATGGTATTTGACGTTATCGTACGGCTACTGAAAGCATGTCGGGAAGTAATTTATTTTTATAAGCACTAAATATAAATTATGTTTAACCCCTGCGCAATTATATTGCAGCAATATAGTAATCTATAGTCTATTATTATTGATGACGTAAGAAACATTTAAGTAAAGTCAATATAACACCACTATTTTTTTGTATTATTACTAAATTGCCTTCTGTATGAAGTATTCGTATAAAATAAATAATAATTGCATATAAAAAGCTTTTTTATAGTACGCCAAACTTTGAAAACAATTTATCAGGTCGTTATAAAACCTAAAAATATTATTTTCATTTCTAATTATCGTAAAAGATTTTTTTTTAATGAGAGAAATGCTTTTAGGCATGCCCGCCGCGAGGACGTTGTTTGCGACGGGGTCTGTGGGACTCGCCTGGCCATAGGTGTTCGCGAGCGTAAAAGATATATTTGACTTGGACTTCACTTTAAAAGACTAGAAATCTATTGACCCTATTTATATACCATTGGAAAATGAAAATCCGGAGATTTTCCCTTCTTAGAGTAGGATCCCTTAAAAGTCAAAAGTATCTTTATTCAACAAGGCTACATACAGTAACACTTTTGAATCATCATGGTATTACACAGTATCTTTATCCTTACCTTAATTTACAATCCTTTCTTTTATGACTTAAAAGGCAGTAACGCATTTTTTTTATAACATAGGGGTCAAACGAGCAGGCGAGCCACCTGAAAGTGGTCGTTGCCGCCCATCAACACTCGCGGAGCTTGACAGCTCTGGATTGGGTTGCCGACCTTTTAAAAAAGATGTACGCTCTCTTCTTGAAGCACCCCAAGTCGTAATTCATCGGAAATACCGCATGAGGGAGCTGATTCTACAAGGTGTAGTGTTTCTTTTTTTATTGACAGTTATACAAAAAGTCTTAAGTACACAATGGGTACAACGACAATTTGTAGTCTCTAATCATGAGCCCAAAGCTTTTAAATATTTGAAGATTTTTTCCAAAGCTTTGAAAGGAGAAAATCAAAGCTGTTTTTATGTCCACATATAATACCACATAAGGTAGTGGTTCATTCGTGAGGCACTGTGCTATGCGTATTCATCCTAACACACATTAACTCAGTAATGAGGGGCTGATCGCTCCAACACGTGCTGAGTAATATTCCTTTTTCGGAGCAACGTTGTCTTTTTCTCTTTCCTATCTGTGTGTATTTGTTTAATGTTTGTGGTCTGGAATACATTTTTCTTTCTTTCTTCTTAATATTTAACTTCCATATTTGGTTCGAACAATGCAACCCGATGCAACGAATATCATTGTCTAACGATCGCAGCGACAATTCGACACACGTCTTGATATTTGAAATAATACCCTTAAAAGCAGATATAGGCAACCTTTCTCATAAGTCTTGAAATTTTTGAATACACGTTAGTCAAAGTAGTGAAGTTTTTTTATTGAAAAGTTATTTCAAGGACACATGATTAGTTATGTGTATAATATCTATATATAGAAAAAAATGTTTAGAGCATTTTGTATAATTAACGGGTATAAATATGACTGGAAGATTATATCGAAATTCATATATTAAGAAAGTACCCGTAAGAATAACAACGGATTAGGTTTTTTGGTGATGATGATGGAGAAGGTTCGCTTGAGAAGATAAGCGATAAACAGTCACATTATTAACCCTTTCACGACTGCGTTACCGACTTAAATGAGGAAAAAAACGTTTTGCGACATAATAAAGCATAGGAAGGTGGGAAAAAAGAAAATAGGCCTCAGACGCACCGCTGCTAGTCTTCCAAAGATTTTCATTTACAATTCCTCAGCTTCATATAACTATACGTAGAATCCGAACCAATTGTTGACGATCTCTGCTCCAGAACCAACTCGCTTGGTATGGGCGTATGAAGCCACTCATAAGAAAACAAACGGTCTCATTTGATGTTCATGTTCACACGCGTGTTCAGAATACTTTAATACATTTTATGGTAAAATCTATATAACCAACACTGTTAACCAACACTTCTGAAAGTTACAATTGTACCTTCAAATCATACTTTTATTGACGACATTTTTACGCAGGCGGTTAATACAAGCCCAATTCTTAACGACTCTATCAAAAAAGTTTCGTAAGTATATCGCGTACATAGTTATATTTTCCAACTTGAAAACTTTTTTAGTTATATATAACGCTCTCTAAGACAACCAGGACCCTGCTTGATATTATAAATAATAATTGATTTTTTGTGTCTCTTACTGTTAGTAAAAACGGGCTCATATGCAGCGACGTTGGCTTTTTAATATTTTTCGGGTAAGTGGGAAGTCCTGTTACGTATACCGCGACCTCCTCGGCGGCGAAGGAGGCAGTTATGTCGGACTCGCACAAAATATTGCCTACTACCGACTAAGACCCACCGGTGTTCCTCCGTGTCAGGGTGTGACACGGATGTACTCGCGAAGACGGCACTCAACGTCTTCCAAAACCGCTAGAGCAATGTCTCAACCTTTTTTTGTTGTGGCACATATTTAACGATTTCAAAATTTCGCGGCACACAAAGAAAAAGATAAAAACACTTACAGTTTACTACAACACACTGCATAAATAGTTTATGACAAAAAAATTTAATATACGATATAAACTAATACATATATACTACAATAAAAACTGCACGCTTAATTAAGGGATTAATTAGAATATTCTTCTTTTTAAATGAAATTTAATAATATTAACATTATTATATATGTATTTGAAAAATTTGTCGCCACACAAAAGTGCCGCGGAACAGTGGTTGAGAATCACTGCTCTAGAGGTTACCCCACAACCTCAATAGCACATACAGTAGCATCAATTTAGCGTCAGGAAACATACAATTAAATTGTACATTTTTATATTAGCAGTATAGATTTAACACCCGGAAATATTGAAAGTTTACGCACGAAATAGCACCAACACTGTTCCCAATAACTAAAAGGCTCTGCGAAAATCGTGATTACTTCAAATGGACTCATATGAATTGCGAAACGCGCCCTATAAGCCGGCCAGTACAATTAAGGGCTATGCCTTTTTGTCAATGAAATCAATATTCCTTAATCGTGCTTATGGAAAATGTCTGAAACCTATGTAAATTATCGCCCCTTAAGAGGTTTCTAAACGGTTTTGGGCATTTGGGATATATAAATGTATGCAACGTATATTTAATTCGGCAGAAAGATGCTTGAATTATTTTGGAATAACATTACTTAGTAAATACTTAATGTAAATATCAAACTTCTCTCTTAATTGGAATAAACTAAAAGTATGTATATGTAGTTTATCCGTTATCTAGTTGCCATAACACAAGCTCTGCTTAGCATGGGAATAGATCGCGCTGTGTATAAGTGTCCTGAAGCGTTATTATTTATTATTATTATATAAAGTTGCCACAGATTAAATTATTTATATATGTCTTAACAAAAGTCAAAATCAGAGAATATAGCATGATACTGGCAAGCGTAGGTAATACGACGCGTAATTGAGTTTGACGTAATAATATGTCAGCTGGCAATATTTATATACCTAGTTTTAATAAATATGGATTTTTAATAAAAATTCAAATTTCGTTTCGCACCTTATGTCATTTTAACTCATAGTTTTAAATCATCACAATATTTACGACAAAATTCGCAATTATATGATAGATTTATTACGATATTTGTATGTAAGGAAGTACCTACAGTTAATAGTAAAATATAGTCATTTTATACGTGCCTATTATTTACGTATTTTTCTTCCCAACATTCTCAACAAGTTCTTTCAGATCCCAAATTGGAGTGGACCCGTGTACGAGGTAACTGTTAACAAGATCGTGGGCCATAAATACTGGTAGTCGCGAGAGCATCGAATTACAGGACATACTTTACTATGCGTTAAGTAAAACAATCATGGGACACTCCAACCAATCAAATGAAGTCCAATAAGTACGTCTCAGCTAGATCGTTTAATACGTAAAATGACAAACACCCACACGTGAAAGAGACCATCAGCTAAATTTTGGTCTATAGAGCTTTATCTCTTTCGCACTTCCCAATTTTGTGTGCTTAGTGCAGTGATAACACACACAACTGTCTAAGGGTTGTGGATTCGATCGCAACACAGGAAAAATACATTTGTATCTTTCTGGCTTTGTATTATATGTGTGCAAAAGTTTGTACCTATATTTAATTTTTCCGTTACCTTATTGGCATACACAAGCTAAACAAATAGCGTGGGATAAGACGTGACGTTGTGTAAAAAAACATTTCGTTCGGTTCGTGCATCGCGCGAAAGAGATACCGCTCTATGAAACTTCGAAGACCCGCTGGTCTCTTTCTAAACGTCAATATTCGATACTTATCACCGGGTAACTAGCCGAGTTGACGTTAATAATTCCAATATATATGACACTTGCTGTTGCCCGCGACTCCGTCCGCGTGGACTTTCATATAAACTTTGACCCCCCCTTCCTCCCTTATAACCCTTTTTTCCAGTTAAAAGTAGCCTATGTTACTCTCCATCTTTTCAACTAACTGTATGCCAAAAATCAGGTCGATTGATTGCATAGCTACGGCGTGAAGGAAGGACAAACAAACAAACAAACACACTTTCACATTTAGAATATTAGTATGGATTTAACATGACCGTCCCACTTTTAACACCGGTACATAAGATAAGCAAGAGATAAGATACACCACCCACGTAACATTTCCTCCCCCAATTAACGCCTCAAAGGTTAATGAAAACGTTTTAATAGAGCGATCAGTTTGCTATAATAAATGCTATAAAAATATATTATGAGATATGGATGAATGTTTACTTCCGACGAATGATGAACTGCTACCGACTTTGATAACGTCAATGTGGAATTTTTATTGTTTTTCAATAACATTTTTAATGTCAATGCTAAGTATTACTTGTACTTAGTTGTTCGTGTAACGACTTCGGACTCCGCACTACAGCAATTAAGATAAAACTGTGGAACTATTGCTAATGACACTTAAGCCC
>JADANM010006710.1:7896229-7907179 GCA_026213755.1 Eurema hecabe
GCAATTAAGATAAAACTGTGGAACTATTGCTAATGACACTTAAGCCCCTTAAGGCGTTCTTCCGCAAATGTCATCGCTTTTGACAACAGGCCGTCTCACTCCTGCTTATGAAGACGGAGCGTGACAGCGTGCTTCTCTCGTCATTTTCCAAAAAAATTTTTCGACTACAATTACATCAACATAAATTTTGTAGTGTTGAAGATAAAAACCTTAATTACAATGCGTTATGGTTAAAAATTCACAGTCCTGAAAGTTGTTTTCAAACTTGCCGCCTGCATTCAATTATTTATTATATGTATTAGTATATAATATACCTGAGTATATAAATAGAGTTTACTTCTAACCGTAATAAGGTCGGTAGTCGTACGGAACGGCGCGCTCGCCCCACACGACATCCAGGTGTTTACTTTAACAATTAATAGCGATGCGATCAATATTAACCCAACAACACATCGATACATTCTCACATACACTTAATGAAGCGGAATAACATTCCATTAAAGTCGCATCGGTAGCAAAAAGCACAAAAAGCCCCATTACATAGTCATTTGTTGTTAAGTGCAAATTGTATTGATAACGACGCGGACGTGTGCTTTTACTCCGGTCAATTTAGACATCCAATTAAAAAGCCAATTTTAAAAATTCACACAAACGGTCATTTCACGATTTTCAGCAAAACGGGAAGTTTTATCATAAAATTAGCTCAGACAAAAATTGTAGATCAGATAATTATCTATAAAAAATGTCTCAATAATTTTTTTCTTAAGAGCTACCGTTTTTGAGACATAATGATTCAAAAAGTTGAAAGAGTTTTTGTGACCTTTGACCCCGACTAAATTTTTTTGCACGTGCCGGATCGATGAGGACTTCACATTTCCTTTATAATAGTGTATTGAACAATCCAACCAATATTCAGCTTGGTCGGTATTGTAACCTTACCCCTATTTTATAGTCTAATTTGACCGGACTGTTGGCCGTGCTGAGTGTTATATTTTGTTTTATACACATAAAGTACACCTATCGGTTTGTAAAGATTACAAAGGCTAGAATTTTTAATAATAGAACCACGGCCCGAAAAGAACCGCCCTAAACTGAGACGAAGATGGTACCATATTTAAACGCAAAATCTTCAAGTAATTTATTTCGTAGAATTTACTATGACATAAGTATATATTTATATAGTTTATAAATTCAATTTTAGAAACCATTATCGTTTTGATTTTTCCAAATCAATTAATTTCTATTACAGAACCGACACCGTGGGGCCCGGCTAGGTAATTCTGAAACAGTTCACTTATAAAATTGTCTTGTATCAACACACGTAGTGAATTTCATTACCGATTGGTTGTAGAAAATTGTTACAACGGTTTCGGAGTAAAAAGTTGTTTTAATCATTTTATAGTGTCATGAAACATTCGCGTCAGGTGAAAGCGAACCACATATTATTCATTCATTTAAAGTTTAAAACTATTAACGTGGTTTTTATATTGAACCTTTTTCTTTGATGTGAGGAAATCTTAGCAGACACTTCCACGACCCTATTATTATTAAACCTATGTGACTCAATTTGAAAAATATCACTTTTCAAATTATTAGAACAGAACTATTATTCTACTCTTCTCTCTAACTGTATTCCATTCCACCGAAACATCTTTTCTTACCAATATTATACGTGTGAAAGTTTCTGAAAACGTTTAGATCTTTGTAATAATAACTTTAAAAAAACCGACTTCATGATAATACCTATTTAACAAAAAAATAATCGTTCAAATTGGGTCATAATCGGCGGAGATATTGCGTATAAAAAAGTTCATCCCCAATTTTTCACCCTTGGGGGTTATTTTTTTTATTATTAAATTTAAATAGGACCACCCTTGAGGTATTACCTATACGCCGAAAAAAGATTTGTTCAAATCGGTTCATAATTAGCGGAGTTATCGCGTAACAAACATAGAAAAAAAAACATACGGGAACGGGAACTACGCGGGTAAAACCGCAAGGAACGTCTAGTTAAGACTATTAGCAACATTTAATGTCTTTTGTCAAGACGTTATCACACGAGACTCTACGCTCGTGATTCATTGACTGAATTATTCATTGAATTGAAGTGTCGAAGCGAATCGAATGTCGAATGTCGAACTCGATCAGAAGCTCTACTCCGAACAAAATCGATTACGATTTTTATTATTTTCGATACAGTTTTTGAGCAACTTTGAATTAATGTAAAAACTTTATTGTTTCTGTTTCGATAACATTCCGATAAACTGATGTGCGATCCGATTTTTTTATTACGAGTATATTAAGTCTCATAGCTCGGTTAGCAGTATCAAAAATTTTCGACATAGACAGCGTGAGCGACGGCTGAGTATTAGCACCGTCTAGATTAGGTGGTACAGGGTTCATTCCGCATATGGAGTAGAATAGTAATGTAAATGTGGATTATAACTTCACTTTGTTTGCAATAATTACAATTCCAATTAAATCAAATCTGATCACTGGTAAACCGACGGTTTCGTTTTTAAGGTGAATCGGCACCCCGAATAGGAATCTCGTCGTCGCAAACCCCACTCTCTTAAATACGACTCTGTCCACGCGCCGCCATTGCAATAGCAACTGACGTTTCGGTGTACTACCCTCAGTACTACAATAATCAAGTCAGCAACTTAATATTTAGCGATATCGTTTTCCACGACATATATAAAATCAACTGTGATCAATGTGATTTAAGTCTGATCGTTCGCCACCGCGTCTATCCAATCGTATTTGCTTTGCGAGACGCTATCTCTACATCTCATTAGCTATTAGCTGGGCAATTACACTGACTGACGCGTCCGGGGCACACTGTAGTCGGAGTTCAAACGATTTATCGCTTCTTGATAAATCAGATACATGATTAGCGTTAACTTTTAACTAGCGACCAGCCCCGGCTTCTCTCACATATATCATGCACGTGTTATACATATAAACCTTCCTTTGGAATCACTCTATCTTTTAAAAAAACACATGAGAATCGGTTGATGAATAGATAGTGATTCAAGTGGAATTATATGTATGATACAGGGATAATATAAGCAAGCAAAGCCGAGGCGGGTTGCTAGTATTCGTATATACATTACTGGGCTAATGAGTCTTAACATCTTATGACTTAAAGTGGTGAGCGTCAAGGTAGTGCACCCTGCCCGGAGCATAGTTCTGGGTAGCACTACATTGGTTATGGGCTGGCGTTTCTCTTACCATCAGGAGGGCGTCCAGCTTGTCTCATCACTTAATAGTAAAAAAAAACTATTCGTATCGTATAATTCAGTATAGTTTTTCAGATCAGTATAAAAAGGCGCTGTCTAACCATAAACTATTAGGAACCAAGTCACCTCATCATCAACTGAACATCCATCATCTAGATCACTTTTCAAACCTATTAAGTAACAAAATTCTCTATTACCCATCTAAGAGTTTATAACATTCCCTTTCTAACTAAAGTGCATCATATCAATAACGCCTCGCATTTTAGTTGTACACCTCACCTCTGTCAGATAAAAGGACAATGGAACAGTGGACAAACAAATAGATTTCATTTGAAATACATCACAAACGCATACAAGCATCGTCGGGTGGCTCCATTAGTGCGTCTTATCGCGCAATTGTGTACCTGACGTACTACTCTGAAGTAAGTTGTTCGCTTGACAATGACAAACGTCTGCAGTATCGTATTGTTAGGAGGTACGAGTTATAGGTGGAAAAATTAATAGACATTTAATGGGACGTGTGGAATAATATATAGTCAACAATAATGAGTTATTAATCAAAAAAATATAATAACGAACGTCACTTACTTTTGACCTATTATATTGAAATTTAACGTATTGTTTTTTGGATAGATTACAATCTAGCGATGTGAATCTGTTTTATTGTAAAATATTTAATATAATGAAATTGTACCTTAGTCTTAAGAATAGCATAAGTGAATAATTGTAATAGGATAATGAAAATGTAACTGATATTAAAATAAATGTAAACAAGGTTTCCGGACGATAATCCGGAAGGCCACAACACCCTGTGATGACGGGTGCCTTTAAAAAAAATATATAATGCAAGCAGTTTTAAATAATGATAAATAACGCAGAAATTATGCAGATAGTGCATTATATCTAGGTTTTATGCAAACTGTAATAAAATATATAATTATGTCTAGTAAATAACGTATTACAATAAAGATAGTAGATATTTGTTAATCACTATATAAATAAAAATCGCGTTCCGTTGTCTGTCCCTGTGTATGCTTAGATCTTTAAACTACATAGCGCATTTTAATACGGTTTTTTAAATAGATACAGTGATTTTAGAGGAAGGTTTACTTATAACATATTTTAGTTTTATATACCAGCTGACCCGTGCATATTTCATCAGGCTTAATGTAAATTATCCTTTTCGGTTTTTATATAGACAATCAGCAATAATATGGCTTCCTATGGGTGAAAGAATTTTTAATATCGGTTCAGTAGATCCCGAGATTACCCCTTACAATTTAACAAACACACAAACTTTACTTCTTTATTATATTAGTATAGACATGCATTATATATGCATGCGAAGCCGGGGCAGGTTGCTAGTAAATAAATGAATCGGTATAGATTTACGGTAACACATCCAAGCTGGAAGCGTACTTAAGTGTGAACTGTGAAGGCTGTCACTTCACCTCAACACTTGAACAGACCGTTTCGATCGGATAAATACGATAATGAAAACTGACTCGCGTCGTAGCTCAACTTATATCGTCTCGGAGACTTGGACTTTGAGCTGTCAAATGAGTTGTTTTTTTTTATTTTCAACTTGGGATTCCTGCATATTATGTTCTCTGTACACAATCAACAGACAATTCTTTGAACAGTTTTTGCGCGACTTCTTTGTTTATATTTCGAGAACAATACGATTAATTCATTTTCAATCAGATCTCATTCGGAGTAGAGCTTACGCACTTCTACTCTGAATGCCATCGTCGTCGATATCGACAAATTTCGATACCGCTTACCGAGTTATGGAACTTACTACTTTCTTGGTAGAAAAAGCTTGACACTACAATATTCTATAAATTGAATTGATCCTCTCTTCTTCTTCCATCTCCTTACACTCAAATATAACTCTCCACGACACTTATGTATAGAATCTTTTAGTCTTAAAATGATTTGTAATATTATTTGTATTAATATACATTAGGATTTAATAATACTAGCCACGTCCGGGGCTTAACTTAACCTTCCTCTTAAATCACTCTTGCCGGAATACTGAAACGCTAGTTAAAATTAAGTAAAACTTAAACCGGGTCCAATCTGACAGTTCGCCATACAATTCTGTCAAAATAACGAGTCTTAAGGCATCCTTAAATTTTATTTGCGTATGAGTATTTGGCCGTCTATCTGTCCAAAAAAACGCAAGAAAATCAGTTGAGCAGTTTTAAAGATATAAGCATACATAGCGACAGACAGAAGAAAAGCGAGTTTGTTTTATACTATGTAATAAGGGCTATAGGGTTGTAACAGTACCGAGACCATTGTATGGTTATTGCACATAAATCAGTCCTTAGCTTATCTTCCTTTCCTTTGGGATTCCATTGAATAATAGCAGCGGCGTTTTGCGTAAACATTACATTATCCCTGTTCACGTATCGCTTTATATCATTACAATTCTGAACTACGCGATATTTTACCTACTATGCTATTTAAGACAGATTTTTTTAGAACAAAGGGGGCAAACGAACCGGCGAGACACTTGATGGAAAGTGGTCATCACCGCCCATGAACTATCGCATAAATATTAATCTAATAATAGTACCTATTGATATCATTCTATTCACAAGTGGCAGCCCTATTAGGTAAGACTATTAAGAACGAAGAAAATCCTATCAATCTAGCAAGTTTTTATTTTTATTTCTATTCCAATAAAAAGCTTTAATGCCGTGTAATAACTAAAACAAATGTATACATTCATAAAAAGTAGAGTGGCAGCCCTATCAATATTAGAGCTACTTTTTACTATTATAATTTCAGTTCGCTTTAAAAATATTTTATTTTAATAATAATAATAGCCGTTTTCCGGAAGTATCAGGCATCTCTATATATTTATCGTTATTAGTGCATTATCTTATGCAACTTTTACTATTTACTTCCCAATATAAAAAAAACATGCGAGTGGCAGCCCTATCAGCAAAAATTCATCATACATCATATCATCTTATCTAAGATGATATTTATTTACTATTAAAATCGTTCATTTCTTTTTATAATTCCGTAATAAAAATTAAAACCCGTAACACACGAGTGGCAGCCCTACCGACATTAGGTTCGATAAATGAGAGCACAATATCATCGCACGTGTCGGCGGTATGCAAATGCGCATTAAAATGCGACGGCGGAAGCGCGCACGCGAGGTCGCCGGGTCGCGGGACCACGCGCCATTGTCCGCGCGGTAGCACCCGCTAGGGCTGCCACTTGATACTTTATTTATTTATTTATTTAAATAACTTACAGCCACATAGCACATATTAAACAGTGAAAACAATATATATTCTCAAACTTTATCATTCATATTTTCGAATAGTAACAATAATTATAATAATAACAACGTTTATTGGCACAGAAACAACATACACATTTTGATTTTTCACTATCTTAATAAATAAATAAACTATTTGATTGGACATTTCCATTTGGCCTTAATGACCTAAAAATCTATACAACGGCAGTTTAATATTGCTATAATATTATTGAAAAAACCTTTTTTTAAGCTTATTAAAAAAACTATTACTACACAACAGAAGCATTATAAGTATTATATATACTAGTATACTCGTACAAACCTTAAGGTTAAAAAGGCAATAAGAAGAGCTAAGAGACAACATCTGGATGGCATTATCCACAATATGCAAACATTTCTGCGCGCCAACGAGGCTAAGAAATTTTACAGAGAAGTGAGATCGGTCAGAAAAGGTTACCAGCCAACGGTGCAAATATTGGAGAACGATAACGGAGATCTGATTACCGATAAGGAACAGATCAAAACGAAGTGGCAGGATTACTTCTATGATCTTCTCAACTGCCCTCCACCTGAAACAAAAGTACCACAAACGACCGAAGGTAACAATGAAGTTGTCCCTCCACCCACACTGAATGAGGTCCGGAATGCCATTAAAAGACTGAAAAACAATAAAGCTCCAGGCATAGATGGCGTCCCATCAGAGTTGTGGAAGCACTGTGGCGAGGTGGCTCAGTCAAAGTTGCATGAACTGATAGTAAGAATTTGGAACGAAGGGAAACAGCCGAAAGATTGGGACACCGGTGTCATCTGTCCAGTGCACAAAAAAGGTTGCAAAAAGAGATGCAACAACTATCGAGGCATAGCTTTGCTATCAACGGCATACAAAGTGTTTTCGTATATTTTGCTCAAAAGGCTGGAACCTTACGCAGAACGAATTCTCAATGACTACCAATGTGGTTTCAGGCCGAATCGCAGTACCACAGACCAGATTTTCCTGCTCAGGCAAATAATGGAGAAACGATGGGAATACGCGCAAAGTGTTCATATTCTGTTTGTTGACTTCAAAAAAGCATACGACAGTATTGACAGGGACGCATTGTACACCATACTAAAGGACTTCCAAATTCCCGTAAAGCTTGTCGACCTGATTGCCACAGCAACAGGAAAGAGTATCATGCGTGTCAGAATCGGTACAGATCTCACGGAAGACTTCTCGGTGGATACCGGATTAAAGCAAGGCGATGCGCTTTCACCTCTGTTATTCAATTTAGTTCTAGAATCTGCTCTTAAAAGGATGCTCGCATCGGATTGGGGCGTAGAACTGAATGGAAAGCATAAGGTCATTGGATACGCAGATGACCTCGCTCTACTAGGGGAAAACCAGGAAGAGATAAAATCTGCCTCCATGATTTTAGAGGAGGAAGCTAAAAAGGTGGGACTGAGGATCAATACCGATAAGACGGAATACCTACTCATGAAGCGATATAAGAATACCCGTATGCAGCGCCAAAAACTACAAGTGGGAGAGAGTATGTACAATGACGTGGACCGTTTCAAATATCTTGGTTGCACCATTACGGAAAACAACACGAGAGAGGAGGAAATAGCGATACGCATACAAAACACCTTACGATGCAGTGCAGCCTTACATCAAGTCCTCGCGTCCAAACTTCTGAGTAGGAGATACAAGATCCTAGTTTACAAAACGATCATAAGACCCATCTTGATCTACGGAAGTGAAGCCTGGACGCTGACCCAAAAGGAAGAAAAAAGCCTATTAGTCACCGAGAGAAAAGTATTGAGAAAAATCTTTGGTCCAGCACAAAGAAATGACGGCAGCTGGAGAGTCCGTAAGAACGCCGAACTTGAAAAACTCATGGCCGAGCCAAACATCATTGGGGAAATAAAATCACAACGCCTGCGCTGGCTCGGTCATGTTGCGCGAATGGAGCCGGATCGAGGAGTCAAACGAGCATACCTTGGGCAACCGACTGGCCGACGCCCTGTTGGCCGTCCTAGGTACCGGTGGAGTGACCAAGTAGAGGCGGATCTTCGTGAGCTCAAACCCAGCGACGGTTGGCGTGAGATTGCGATGGACAGGAAAAAATGGAAATTTCTCGTATCGGAGGCCAAGACCCACTTCGGGGTCAGCGCGCCCAAGGAGTAAGAGTAAGTAAGTATACTCGTATAAATGACTTAACAGCGTCGTAGCACAAACTGACTGAGAGATGGATAGAGACACAATATGCTTAGACAATATAATAAATGTTTTGTAGGCAAGTCATATGCCGGATGAAAATAGACAATTAAAGATGACCCCAATATTTTAAAACTGAATAACGTAAATGTTTTTTTTTTTCATTTTGTAGCAATAAGCAAGAAAATGAACCTCTTATAAATAAAAATACTTTTTATCACAAACCGCAGCCCTACAAGGCGTCCGAGTTGAAACAATTCAACAAGTATTGAAGAAGTGGGTTTAAGATATAGGCTTTAATGTCCGCACGAGAGCAGAGGCCAGCCGCTCTAATGAACGAGATACGGACCCAGCTTTCGTTGCAGCTTTTTTAGGGTTCCCTAGTTTTACAATAAGCCTAAGCTTAATTATAAGAACTAAAGAAATCTTATTCTTAAAGTAGTTAAATTCACAGATAATACGCACAACCGTGTGGAAAGAGGGACATATATGTATCAGAACACGTTCTTCACACGTAGAGAGAGAGAGAGAAAGAGATAGAAGGGGGGAGGAAGTGAGAAAGGAATTTTTAGAAAAAAATAGAAAAAACGCTACAATATGAATTGAAGAAGTAGGCTTTTAATGTCCGCACGAGGGCAGAGGCCAACCGTCTAATGAACGAGATGGGGACCCAGCTTTCGTTGCAGCTTTTTTATTTATTAACCCTAAGCTCTTATATTAAACCTAAGCTTAATTATCACTACATAGTAAAAATCAAAGTCGCTTTCTCTGTCTCTATATCCCTGTGTATGCTTATTTTTTATTTATTTTTTAAAGATAGACTGATTCAAGCGAGAAAAGTCTGGACGGGTCGCTACCTAGTACTTAAAGAAGCCTATTATTCGAGTAGGTGAATTTACATTAAGACACACCAACCACGTGGAGGGACGAATGTGTATAAGGAAATTATTATTATTATTATTATTAACTTTGTCTGTCCGTCTTCATCTAAGAAACCTTAAGTATCAAAAATTTGTATAGAGTGAAAAGTTAGAATAACTCCAAGACATGTAAGTGCGGAGAAAGAGAAATGAGAAATGAAAGAGAGACGAGAGAGAGACTATTTTGCATATTCTAAGGCTAGTTAGTGTATTTGAAGCTTTAATAAAAATGAATAATAATAATCTTTTCATGTATATCAAAATATAAAGAAAAATGTGTGTTAGTCTATATTATGTAATTTTCAAAACTACTACATCTACTACAGTCAGAACCGTTAATCATTCTATGTACAGGGTTTATGTTCAAAAAATGTTCTCACCACATGTCTCCTACAGCCATCAAAATAAAACAAAATTTACCAAAAAATACAAAATTTATTACAAAACTTAAATATAAATTCACATGCGTAAAAACATTTTTTAAACATTATATTATATACGTATGACAACTAAAGCCTAAAAACTATTCGAAAAATACTCCTTAAAACTTAAATTTAACGAAAACGAAGGAACTATTAATAGTACAGTCAATTAAACAAGTTGATGAACACGTTCAATATTTCAAAACATCTTAAAATAATACAATACTAATAGAATTCCAATTACAGAGCATAGTGCGACACTTCGATCAATGTCAAATTAAAGAAAAAAACATCTCTTAGTTTTTGTCACTGCACGTGTAATTTGCACGCATAGAGCGAAAGCGCTACTTATTACTTTTGAGAGTGCTCGATATATGAAAGAAGAATGATGTAGTTGAAACATTTACGTTAAACATTCTGCCGTATTATTATACGGCGCTCATACGCTACAAATTGTCATTTTTTGTACCATTGAATGTGTTCATTAAGTTTTGTTGTTGACTGTACATCAAACATATAAAAGCCATGCGCCACAATACACTTAAGAGAATAAAATAGGAATGTTCACTTAAACAAGATTATTAATACTATTTTTTTTATAATCTATCAAAAGGAAAAAGGACTTTTGTTTATAACTATTTAGAGATCGATTTTGACTCCTGTGCAACGGATTTTAATTTTTTTTTAATACTTAGGGAAGGCTAATTTTGCCCAGTCTTTGTATATACTATATAAATTGTCAGATAGTACTTTCATATGCTACTAGTCTGTCAACGCAGCATGGAGCGAAGCATGCTAAACATAAGGCTACAAGATAGGTGGGCGTGTGCAAAAATAAGAAAAAAAACTAAGGTGAGAGATGTTCTACAAACTGTAAGAAAAA
>JADANM010006710.1:7916206-7949721 GCA_026213755.1 Eurema hecabe
AAAAAAAAAAAATGGTTGCTAAAGAACTAAATTAAATATTGTTTAAAAAAAAAATATATATATATGTAAACCTAGTACTTAAGTCAAACTGTTATGGTCAGCGAATAAAGGCTTTTATTATTATTATTATTATTATTATTACTTTCATATGCGTACGTATGTATGTTCTGTGAAAGCATGTAAACTACTGACCGAATTGTAATATGTCAAAAGGTTTGTTAAGTATCCATACTAATCTTTTTTTTTTATCCGATGAAGTAGGGAGACGAGCTGGACGTACTCCTGATGTTAAGAGAAACGCCAGCCCATAGCCAGTGTAGTGCTACCCGGAACTTTGCTAAAGCTACTCCGGACAGAGGTGCACTACACCGACGCTCCCCACTTTGAGTCACAAGATGTTAAGACTCATCAGCCCAGTAATCGCGCTGGCTACAGTGCCCTTCAGACCGGAGCAGTGACATTTGCCTATCACTGCTCAGGCGGTAGAATGTCTGGCACTGTGGGGGTACCCACCCAGTCGGTCTCCTGCGAAAGAGACCTACCCCCGGTAGATATAGTGAGAGGACTAAAACGGACAAAGCCGTCTGATTTAGTGTAGTGGTTTATAGTGACAAATAAATGCAGTGACAATTGCCGCGTACAAAGAACACATGAACAAAGTGTCTTCGCCTTAACAAAAACTAAGTATGAGTGTTACTGGACACGTAATCTAAGAAGATTTATGTTTATGTAATAATTTAGGTTAAATGTAATTTACTATTTAGTCAATAGGCTACATTACATTATACACAAGAAAAAAAAAGTATCCATTCATCCATCCAAGAAATTTAAGTTTCAAATATTAGGTGGACTAATTTATAATCTTTAATATTGTTATAGTAAAAATAATTATTTCACTGAAAATTGTATAGTTAACATACGAAATTCGTAAGTAATAAAATATCTATTTCCCGACCAAGCAATGGACGCATACACGCTGCGTTAGCCGCGAGCGAAGCGAAATCGAACAATTGAGCCTATTCACTTTAACCTTAAAAATATTCCAGTATTAAGCCCTGGTAACGACAGAATAATTCTTATAAGCTCCACTGCTGGGCGGTTCTTAAAATTGAAGATTAAGCATGTGTCTCATTTGAACCCCTTTAACGTCCGTTAAAAAACTGTAGTGCGAAAAGAGCTTTTAAGGATACCATTATTTAAGATTGGAGATTAAATTATTATTATTATCATATATCCTGTCCATCACCACCGAACACACACAGCACACACACAACGAACAAAATGAACAAAACTACGCACACTTTGACAAATACGGAGGCTTCTTCGCGCTCTGGTTTCTGCCGTTGCGAGGCCTGAGGAGGAAAAAAAACATTTAAAATTCTTTCTTGGTTAAAAGGCAGTGCTGTGTTACCACAATTTTGCCAAAGCCAAAGTCAAAGTCAAAAGTATCTTTATTCAATTAGGCTACATAAAGTAACACTTTTGAATCGTCATGGTATTACAAAACATTTACCACCGGTTCGGAAGGCAGTTTCTACAGAGAGGAACCGGCAAGAAACTCTGATGTGAACGTCTAATTGTGTGTAGATAAGATAACTTTCAGGGTCGATATTTGGTTGTGGCAATCAGCAACATGTGCTTCTAATACCACACACCTCATTTAAAACTCATATAAATCACTAAAATATACCGTTTTTTTTGCATGTCAACAAACTTTTAAAATAAACAGTCGCTTTTACTATAAGTTAAGAAGAAGTACCATCTCATCTATCTATCATAATATATATGAATTACTAAAACCTTAAAGGTTATTAAGGTTCATTCAATCACATATTAAATACTAATCATAGATCGCTACTGTACTATACTGTTAATAGGGACTGTTTATTTTTTATTTTATTTATTAGGCCAATCTAATGTTGTTACAATAATGACTAATTTCAGCTTTTTTTTTTTTTATAACATGTAGAGGGGAGACGAGCTGGACGAACTCCTGATGGTAAGAGTAACGCCAGCCCATAGCCAACGCACGGCTACCCGGAACTTTGCTCCGGGCAGGGGTGCACTACACCGACGTTCCCCACTTTGAGTCGTCAGATGTTAAGACTCATTAGCCCAGTAATTACGCTGGCTACAGTGCCCTTCAGACCGGAGCACAGTGACATTTTCACGTCACTGTTCAGGCGGTAGAATGTCTGGCACTGTGGGGGTACCCACCCAGTCGGTCTCCTGCGAAAGAGACCTACCCCCGGTATTATCAGCTTCATCAGTTCAGAGTATCTGCTTTAAAATCGGGCCGCAAGATTTTACCCGAACATTTTAACATACATACATTGCAAATTAAATAAAAGCTTTCAATAAAATACTCTTAATTAATGACATTATTAGTTGACCCGTGCCCACTTTGTTGGGCATAACATTATTGTTAACAATCCTTTTTTTATATAGCTTTTGACACTCAGCAATAATGTGGCTATCTATTAGTGAAAGAATTTTTAAAATCGGTTCAGTAGATCCCAAGATTACAATTTAACAAACACACAAACTTTACTTCTTCATACATTAGTATAGACTAATCACAGATCGCTACTGTACTGTACTGTTAATAGGGACTCTTTATTTTTTATTCTATTTACTTTATTATGCCAATCTAATGTTGTAACAGTAATGACTAATTTCAGCTTAATCAGTTGCTTTAAAATCAGGCCGCAAGATTCCACCCGAACATCCTTTCATACATACATTGCAAATTAAATAAAAGCTTTTAATAAAATACTCTTAATTTATGAAAGTATGTACAATATGATAAAAACTTTATAAAGATAGGCACAATACATTACTATTATATTAAAAAGCATATGTATTACTCACCTTACTACACAAATACTTGTATTTCACGTACGGGACCAGCGCCACCTTCTTGTTGTTAGCGAAAGCTCTCACCACCGTTTTGGCCAAATCTCTTCTCGATAACGCGACTAACGCCGACGTGTCATCTATGAATTGTGTCGTTATCTGCCCTGAAAATTAATATAAAAGCTTTATTATTAACTAGCTGACCCGTGCCGTCTTTATTGGGCATAATGTTGTTAATAATCTTTTTTTTATATAGCCTATGACACTCAGCAACAATGTGGCTTTCTATTGGTCAAAGAATTTTTAAAATCGCTTCAGTAGATCCAGAGATTACCCCTTACAATTAAACAAACACACAAACTTTACTTCTTTATAATATTAGTATAGATTAATTAAAAAGACCCGCGGTTTAAGTGGAATTTATTTATTTAAAATACTTTAATAAAAATGAGGCGACCTTATTGCTAACTAGCAATCTCTGCCAGACCACTTGAGTAGTACGAAAAAGGAAGGGATGAAGACATATCCATAAATATAACATAATTCATACTATGCATGTATTGATTGTACACATAAACCTTCCTCGTGAATCAATACTAATACTAATAGTCTGTCTGTCCCTATGTATACTTAGAAGTAAGATCTTTAAAACTACGCAACGGATTTTGATGCGATTTTTTTTAATAGATAGAATGATTCTTAAGGAAGGTTTATATGTATAATACATGCATAATAAAGTAGAGAATCCAGTGATTCTCTACTTTATTATGCATCAATATATAAATATATTGATTTATAATATAGCCATAGCAACACCTACAAATACAATATTTTTTCAGAGTATCCGATCATCAAATATGTATACCATATGCGTAAAAATCCGGGGCGTTTTGTTAGTTAAAAATAATCTCTTACCGTATGCACTGAACAGCTGATTGATATCATTCCTTTGCCATTCGCGAGGGAAAGTCAGGTGAAACACGTGGTCTCTGGACGGGGAGGCTATAAATAAATTAAACTTTTTAATTAACTAATAACGTCATTTCACAATTGACTGTCACAATGACACAATTTATATATGGCATAAAAGACAACTCTGAAAATTTGCTGATGATGAAAAAAAATCAAATAAGTATTTTTTTTTAGATCCCAAAGTGGCATTGACAGTTTGGGCATTTCTAATTTAACTAATACACTCAACTCACAAGTAAAATTAAAAACTATGGCCGCAGTTATATCCAGTGAATCGTCTTAGCAGAAACTTCTTTATTAGTTTTCTTAAGTGACCTTGTTCATTCACAATGCCCATGCTATACTCAAAAGTTTGATATATACACGCTTGTCATTGGCGAAATCTACAAGGAAGCGCCATCTACCATAAAAAAAGTCACTCACGGTCAGTTTCAGCCAAGTTGATGTAGGGCGAGTCTTGGTGGGCAGTCTTCGCTAGGAACACTTTATTGACTACGGGTTTCAGTAGCGGCGATGCGGCGTTGCTGCTCCGCGCTAGGTCGTCTGGTGCGCGTGTATCGTATAGAACCTTCCCTCCCAACATACTAATAGACTCAACTCACGGTCAGCGCCAGCCAAGTTGATGTAGGGCGAGTCCTGGTGGGCAGTCTTCGCTAGGAACACTTTATTGACGAAGGGTTTCAGTAATGGCGCGTCTGCGGCGATGCGGCGCTGGCGCTCGGCGCGCATGGCGGCGAGGTGCGCGTGCATGGCCAGGAAGCACGCGCCCGTCGCGTACGCGTCGTAGCCGGCCTCGTGCTGCTTGTCCGCCAGGTGCTCGTAGCCGCGACCCTCGCGCGAACCTGTATCGCACATCAATACATATCAATACATTTATAAATAAAATTAGAATTATTATAAGGATGCCAAAACAACAAATAGGAATAAATGTACCGACAGTTTAATAACATACCTCATAAATTTAAAACAACAAATGAATAAATATAAATATGCACTGAGCTATGATTCTGGGTGACACTATTTAATGTTTTGACAAAATCCTACTTAATTAAATAACAAATTAGAAAATCTGTGACTAAAAATTTCACTTTGGTTACTCTATCAACATTATAGAGACATTTACATTAACGAGATTATTTTTATTAAATTTATCTATACATATAATAAAAACGTAACGATTCCCTGTCTGTACATGGAAGATATATGAGAAAAAATATTACAGGAGACCTTTATTGACGCTATAGAACCCAAAACAATGATTTTTGGAATTTTTGTCTGTTTGTCTGTTTGTTTGTGCACGCTAATCTCAGAAACGGCTTATCCTATCTAGATATTTCAATTATATATTATGGTAAGCTTCACTTAACATTTAGTGTTTAATTTATGTCAATCGGTTGATAAATAAAAAAGTTATGGCAATTTAAAGAATCACGTTGAACTCGCTGAACGTTTGTATGCGCGGGTTAGGCATTTTCAAAAATGCTGCCAAAAGTCACTTTTCTACGCGGGCGAAGTCTCTGGCACAGCTAGTTTATATATAAATCTCGTGTCACAATGTTTGTCCTCAATGGACTCCTAAACCACTTAACCATGCAGTTCGATCCAACTTGACAGATATGAAAGCTTACATCCCGGTATTGCCCCGGGAACGGGAACTACGCGGGTAAAACCGCGGGGAACGGCTAGTATATTTATAAAAACAATAAGAATTATTATAAGGATGGCAAAACAACAAATCTTTTTACTATACAGGAATAAATATACAGTATAATAACATACTCCATGAATTTAAAACATCAAATAAATTTTCAAAAATCTGAGTTAGTATAAAATAAAATCATATGCACTAAGCTATGATTCCGGGAGACACTAATGTATCAACAAAATCCTACTTAAATAACAAATTAGAAAATTGGGTACTCTATCAACATTATAGAGACATTTACATTAACGAGACTTAGATATTTGAAATATTAATAAAAATCCTTTACCAATCTTAGGTAACGCGAACGGTGGTTCAGACAGCGTGGCCAGAAGATGCTGTAGAACGCTCGAGTTCACTTTATCTTTGAACGGAGGCAGACTCGACATGTACTTTGTGTCTAATATTCTGAAAACATAATATTACTTATTAGTTATTATATTACCATTTAGCAGAAGGATTGCGAAATTTTCATACAATTTTACTTGGGAAATCGTTAATTAAGAAAACGTTATTTAAATGTAGATAATAAGTAGCAAAATAAAAGAAAGATAGAGACATGGGATCCAAAATTATGTATCAATAATAAAATATTAAAGCATTTTTCCCTCTTTCCAAGCATTTTTTCCTTACATCATTGGGTTGCAAGACAACATTTTTTTGTGTGATAGTGATATCTTCCTGGTTTTAAATAGAGAGAGGAGTGGCTTGGTATAACCAAGAATAAACTTACCTCGGGAACATGCAATGTGCAAACTCCTTAAAAGAAGCATAATCGGATGGCAATGGTTGGAAGAAATGGTTCAGCGTGTGCAACAAATCCAACAACATATTGTGTCCAATCACTAGCTTTTCCTGAAACAAAACTATCATTTATACGCATAAAAACATGTTATAAAATTGAATTGAATGTTGTTGCAAGCATATTTGCTCTCTACACTATATAATATTGAATATTTAAAAAACATAGATTGTTGCTGAGTGAAACATTATCGGTAGGCTTATGTGCGTGTCATAGAGTATAAGAATGTGTTTTTTACACTAACATATATACAGTTTTAGCTTCATTTACCGCGGACAGATTATTAAGGTTTATGAGTAAATCAGCCTTTATAGAATTCTTAGCAACAAAAATATTTTTATTCTATATGTTAATTAAATAATTTATAAAAAAATCTTACCGACTGACTTATCATTCTGGCGACTTTAGAGAAACCAATAGCGTCTTCAAACTCTTCCCACTCTTTCTCTTTCTTTTCATCGTCTCGACTCTTTCTATCATTAGCTGATGACAATCGTGTGACCTTTAAAACCCTATGGAAAAAAATATTATTATTTTATGTATAATCTTAGGATATAAACAAACAAGTTTATTAATTTTATTATTAAATAACGCATACGTTATTTCATCTTTCCTCCAACGGTTTACATAAGTAATAACCTGTGTAAACCGATGCAGAAAAAATGTACTCTTTTCCTTAATAATACTGCATTGGGAAGCAATTCTTTCGAAGTTTTGTGCTTCGCAAGATATTTCTTCAATAACACACAATGCTTGCAACCGGTTACAATAATCAGGGTGATAATTCAACCTAAGGCTTAAGTGTGGTTGTAGAAATCAGCAGCAAAATACATTCACACCTGCACCTTAAGTTATGTTAAAACATTGTAATATAACACCTTAAAAGGTTGGCAACCCACTCCAGAGCTGTCTAGCTCTGAGTGTTCATGGGCGGCGATGACCACTTTCTATTAGGTGACTCACCTGCTAGTTTGCTAACTATGTTATTGAATAAAGGCAGACCTTGTAAGCAAATAAAATAAATCACCAACACACCTGTCCTTGTTTTCCAGTACTTTCGTCTCTACGAAAACTTCATCTTTAAACCTTAAACCTAACTCTTGGAAGAGCAGTCTTCTGACGAAGGCATTGCACCGATCAATCTCCATTTCATTTGTTTTATTATTATCAAGAAATTCCCGGACTTTTTTACTGAAATCAGAGCAACCTATACGTTTTTTACATGTTTATGTTTTGATTCCATTGATATATCTTAATCTTGTCAATAATATTGTATATAACAAAATAGTTCAAAAATTCAAGTTCATTTTAAATTCATATAAGTCAGATTAACATTGATATTAGCAATTGCACTAGAAAATACATATGTACAAAACAATGTCGCTTTTAGAGCCTGTTCCTCTTAGATCTGTGATATAACAGATTGAATTTTAACACGGTTTTTATTAATAGATAGCATGATTCAAGAGACAAGTTTATATTTATTATACAATAAACATGCATATAATATGCATGGTTGCTAATATAACTACAATATAATACACAAACCAAATATCTTCAATTTGAGACTTGTGTTCCTCAGGTATTGTGATTGTTCCCTTATCATTTGAATATGTTTTTTGTCTTTCTGTAAGGAATTCCCTTAATCTTGTTTCTGTTGGTTCTGTCATATATGATATGCCTAGAAACCACAAATAGTTTATTATTTAATTTGAAGCCAATTTAAAAACATTATTATTAATGATTGTAGAAATTATTTAAAACATAACCTTCAATTACCTTCTCTGATTAATTTATTGAAATCAAATCCTTGCGAGGCGAGAAAATCTAAGCTAGAACTTTGGCATAGAAACATTTTTTCGGGCCCAGGACGTGTCCGAGGGAACAAATAAAAGTTATATGCGTCATTCATGTAGTGGTCTTCCTTTTCGTCCCAATAGAAAGCGCAAAGTCCATACTGAATCAATAGAAACTCCGTGGACCCATTCAATATCGTCAAATAGTACTCTTGCGGCGAATCAAATACCGATACATCGCGCCCGTTTATAAGTCCAGTAAATTCCGCATCTATTACAAGAAAGTCCGCCTTCTTTATAGAAGCCTCTACTAAAGGCAGTGCCTCCTTAAAATCTGTAATTCATAAGAATTAAGCAAAATACACACCAAATAAAACGTGTCCGGCTTTAAAAACCTTTGTAAATACTTACTTTTTCGAGTTACTTCCATTTCTTATGTTAAATCTTAAAGTTAACATTAAATATTACAAATCCTCAATTTATTGATCGGTACTAAAAATATAAAAAAACAAGATATTGATCAATAATATCAAATTCCCCACACAATACAAAACACAGTCCACAAGAGGCAAGAGCACCATGACACAATAACAGATAACTTGACACTTGACAAAATATATCCTTTATCCTGTGCAGTGTTGCTAGATGCCATTATTTTATTCCATTATATTATTGTGTTATTGTCGTGTAAAAAGATAAGTACACTTAGGTTTAAGGAATTAATAAACAGGTATTATATAAATAAAAAACGAGAGGCAGAAGTGAACTTTCACTAGGTACCGTATAAAGGTAAATGTGACAGCCAACAGTCACTGGAAGTCACTGTGACAGTGTTGTTATGGAAACCAATTTTGTTTATCAATAAGGAACTAATTTCAACGTTCTTATTTTCTATTCATTTGTTTTGTCAATAGTTAATACTTTTAAGTTTCGTGAACTGTGAAGTCAGTTATTTAAAATGATTAAGTTGCTAGACAATCCTCGGGCTGCTTTAGAGCAACATATTACTGCTCTACAAAGCGAATCGAAACTGGCCAGAAAAAATGCATTGCAGAAGATTAATCAAGAAATATTTGATAATCCTGTGAATGTTGAGTGTGATCTTACAGTTGTGTTTCCCGATATCTACGCTTATGTATTAAAAAGTTTTTCTGACGAATCGGAAGGTTGTAGAGAGAATGCAGTTGGAATTATTTCAAATTTCGTTCAGCGATTACCGTTAAATGATTATTATTTAACTTATATATTTCCTGTGATCGTACGGCGTATAGGCTGTCCAGAAATTGTCGAAGAGTCGGAAGAAATTCGTCTAGTATTAATGGAATTAGTGCACACTATAATAGATAAATATAAGGGTTCCCATTTATTGAGTCCCTTTATGAATGATTTCACAAGTATTCTTACTAAGACAAGTACAGATCCGTTTCCAAAAGTAAAGTTGGAAGCTTGTGAGTGTATAATTATGTTAACCAAAGTTTTGCAACGTGACTTTCATTTCCAATCTGAGAGCTTCGTGAAACCAGTTTTGTCTAATTTTGCTCATCAACATTTTAGAGTTCGTGTTGCATCTGTTAAGGCCATAGGTAATGTAAAATTTTAATTCAGTTTTACCTATATAGCTCAGATTACAATATAAAAATAAGATAAGAAATTATCTGTGCCTCAATTCATTTTTGTGTTGATCCCTTCGCGAAACCAAAGTCTAATGTAGGTTTTACTACTTTTTACACATTAACTTATTTCCCTATGAAACTTCAAAGCCACCTAATACTACATAAAATAATAAATTTGTTTCATGTATAAAAAAATATCTATGCATAATTTTTTTTAATTACAAATTGTATAATTGCAGGTGCAATAGTCATGGCTGGTAATGTAAAATGTTTTGAGCTGTCAATAACTCCGATGGCTGAAAAACTTTTTGACGAGAATACACAGGTCCGACTGCAAGTCACCTTGGAGATTGGCAATTGGATGCTCAGTTACAGAGATAGATACTCATTTTGGCATAAAATGATACCATTGTTATTGACTAGGTTGGTTTAATTTTACCTTATAGGCTTGTTAGTTCTGCTCTGATTGAAAAACATACAAAATTAAAGAGATATTCTACATGTTTATATGCATAATAGTTAGCATAATAGGAACGTTTTTAACAGTAGCTGCATCATAGTTATCTACATATATAAGAAAGCCTATTTCAGTGAAAAAAAAATCTATAATCTACTTATAGACTTCCATCGAAAGAACACTTGTAAATTAAACTTAAAGGTTATGAACTAATAACAAAATATTTTACCTACAGTTTAAGTGACGCAATGGCTGACATACGAGAAACAGCAACAAAGCTTTGGTATGACGTAGGATTACAGTATATGGAGGAAAATGAAGAGGACTTGAAGAAAAAGAGTGATTTCCTGAAAGACGTTCCCTCTCATTACCCAGATGTCAAGAGGCCCAATTTGGGGTGCCGAGTGTTAGCACAGAGTAATGTTGGGAAAATTGTTCCAGCGATCGGTAGAGGTGTGTGTTAGTTGTACTGGTTAATTGTAAAAGGACAATTTTAGATTTTAAAAATGCAGCTGCGCACTGCGATTTTAACCGAATAAATTTGAAACCCCTTTTAGGGTTTTGAAGTTAACATTTCGGGACCTTTGTAGATTCTTCGTAATAAATACACATATTTAGGTATACAAAGTTTTATCTTTCTAGCTCTAACCGTTTGGGCTTTTAGATTTTAAATACGTACGAGGTTTATTTTCCTTTTAGTTCTTAAATTATATACTAACGACCTAATACTTATACGCGAATCAAATTTAAGCACGCCTCAAGTCTAGTAAAATTGACAGATTTGTATTGCGAACTGTCAAATCAGCCCGTTTTGAGTTGTACTTAAATTTGAATAGCGTTTCAGTATTCCGGCTTTAGTCTATTTTTTCTTTAAGATCCAAAATATTTATCAGAGTTTCTCTCACTTTTGGGACTTAAATTTATTGCCCTACGTATCTACTACTGTGATTAATGTCGGAATACTGAATCGCATCTTAAATTTAAGCACGACTTAAACCTGTCCGATCTGACAGTTCAACATCCAATTCCTTATATTTAATTTGCGTATGAGTATTTGGCCGTAAATCCCTTAAATTTTAAGAACAAGTTTATTTATTATGTCTATAGAGATGGACGGCTGGCAAGCGGACGCCCGCCTCCGTTCAGCCCAGCTGCTGTGCTGGTTGTTGCTGTGTGCCGAAGAGGGTTCCACTCAACACGCTAACACCATAGTGAGGATTCTACATCGTGGCGCTGCTGATGATGACCAGAGGGTCGTTGTTGAGGTTAGAGGCATACGGGTCATGTTACTATGAATTATTATCTATATTATATTATATTATCTATATATCTTTGTTATCTATTAAATATAGATTTGTGTGCGAAAAGTTCGGTTTGTTGAAACACTTCTTACTGGAAAACAGGTGTATTTAAATTTAATTACTGATTTAAATTTATAAAGTCCAACGTACTGCCTTTATTAGCGTGGCCGTTGGGCCACGGTGTCCCTAATCATATTTTACATTAGTAGAGCAGAGGAGCTATAAAATTACAACATACGATAACTAATATCTCCTATTCTCTATATTATTAAAAAAAATCAGATTAATCGGTAGAGATTATCTGCTTGAAAATCGGGTTGCAAGATTCCACCCGAACATCCTTACATACAGACACTGCAAGTTAAATAAAAGCTTAAAAAAAACAAATAAATAAATCCCACAGATAAAACGCGCAGCAGAGTTGTTCGGTTACTTCATCACGCCAGACACCTGGTGGCCACTTCTGGAAGCTGAAGTGGACTCGTGGAGCGCGTTGCTGGTCATCACCAATATATTGAAGGGATCTCTCCGGGACCTGGTGAAGGTCAAGGTCCTCCGTGAGCTCTGTAAGGAAATGGCTGATCCAGATAGGTGTAGGGTGCGAAAGGTGGGTAGTTTTGTTTTATATACTTTTGAGCTTAGGAAATTTAGTATTGGACAATTTGGAGCAAATTTATCAAAGAATAATGTATGTACCTAATAGCTGTGTCCCGCGGTTTTACCCTCATGGTTCCCGGAGGGCTTGTTTGAATAGAAAATGACGCTCCATGGTATACCATAATAATATGATATAATGCTGATACGCTAATATAAGCTATCAGACCGTCATGAATAATTGAACCCTATTTTCTGCATCGCTTTTGGCCATTTAAAATGTCAGTGAATCCTTAGTTACAATAAATTGTCGTATCCAACCATATTTCAGCCGAAATATCAGGAAAATCTATTAAGAACGTGCGAGGCGCTGATGGATCTTTGCAAAGAGGATTGCGTGGATGTGGCTGAAGAACTGTTTGTTATCAACTTCACAGTGTACGCCATGCCCGTGGACGAGAACATACAGTTTTTGGCTATTTGTAAGTTTATTTGAGTCTTTACTGTATGTAAGAATGTATGTGATATCTTATAAGGCATCAAAAAGCATATAGTATTGGAATTGTGATGATTGCGCATTATGATTATAAGAAGGTGGAAGGCAAAATTGTATACATATCCATCATTCGATTTTCAGTCAAATAACGCTAAAAGTATTTATAGGAAAAACATTTATTTCAGCTAACTTAGACAAGTTGCGCTACATAGAACAGTGTGGCAAGACCCTAACGTCGTTGTACGAGCGCCACATTCGCCGAATTCTCTCTGACATCACGAGTGAAGCTCTCACGTGGACACTCTTGACACCCGACAGATGCTTGCTGGAATGCGTCCTGCTTAAATCAGGTATAGTCTATGGCACGTTGTATAGTCTATGTCTAATGTCATAACAGAGTGTCAAGTGACAGAAGCTACAGACTATAACTTAAACTGTTTAGTCACTTAGTTAAAAATTTAAATGTATTATTGAAACACTTACCAAGTATAATTTAATATAATATTTCTCGCAACTCAAATTGAAGTTGTCTTGCACGTTTGATCGATTTAATTAACGAAATTTTAATGACTTGAATATCTTCGTTAGTCTCGCTAAAACTCGAGAACGGCTAAACGAATTTATCTTATCTTGGTCTTGAAATTTTCGTGAAGGTCTAAGGAATGTTTAAAGAGTGAAACATTCCAATAATTTCCGGGAAATCTGTAAAAATAGCCCTTTTCTATTTGGAAACCCGTGAGAAGCCGGGACGGACTGACAGTATTTAATATTTCGCAGGCTCGGCCATGGGTACTCAGTTACACCTAATAGCACCATTACTGCGCGAATGCTTAGCTGTACCGAAAGTGGACCCGGAGGTTAAACTAAAGATATTCACAGCGCTATCCACTGTCCTTATGCAGAGAAAGACGAACTTTAGGAAGAGTGAACCGGACAAGCTTGAAGCATTCCTCAAAATTGTTATTCAAGGTACATGTTTTTTTTTCACTTGACAGATAATTTTTTTTTTTTTATTTTATTTAATGACCTGGTAACAAAGACCTTTAGGTCATATCTTATTTATTATTTTTACACTTCACTTCATTTCTTTCTGCCCTTCGTAAAGTGATAGTGAACTTTACGAAGAACCTAGACGAATCTTGGAGCAATCGGAACGGCGCTACTAAGCGCTCTCAAATGAATTCTTCATTTCTTGGACACTTATTAGCTAGTTTACTGCATGATACACTATCACAATCATACATTAAATCACTTTATGCACCAAAAAAGGAATATTCAATCGAGATTACATGTAGACGCCGCACAATTCCCGCCAAAACTCCTGACAGATAAAATAACTTGGACTTCCACAGAGTAATTAAACGTTAAAGTGAATTGTATACTTTCAAATTATTAAATATGTATTTTGTGCTATTAAGTATCTAGATAACTGACTGTTTTTTTTATATATTTGCTTTTTATAACTCGTTATTCGTAAAACCCGAATAATTTGTATTATTTTGTTTGTAGTGTTAGAAATAATATTTCTACTAGTGTGCATAAGTCTACTACATTTAGGTAATAATTCTTCTAGCAGATCTTCACTTTGTCTAGATATATAATTACTAACTTATGACAACCAAATATTTATTTAAAATGTAGTGAAAAGTGTATATTTTTTTCAAGACTGTCGTTTATGTCTAGGCGGGTATTACACCTGTGAGACCACATTTTTGATTAACAGACGAAAAAATATTTTTTCTATTGTAGAGGTAATACTACCGAACCTAGTGTGGTCGCCCGGCCGCACGTCCGAAGCGATTCGAACAGCGGCCGTCGCGTGCCTCTGTGCCGCATTGCAGGACAACCCGGAGGAGGAACCGACCTTGGAAAGAGGGGGGGATGGAGATAATAAGGACAAGGTAAATGTGATAATTTTCAACAACTAATTTTGGACGTTGGCTATTAAGCTAAGACTAAACTTTAACGGGTTTTTTATTACTGAGGTTTTTATATTAAGGTGCGTCGAGGGTAATGTTGTTTGTTTCTGAAATTGTTTTGATAATTCTTCTAATAATATGTGTTATAGATTATATAATATTCGCATATACAAAATATCGTTGTTTGGTTTTAAAGGGGGTGAATTTGTCATACTTCTGAGTAAAGCATTCCAAACATTTTACAGGAAATAAATTTATTCCCAACAAAAGAATCTCTAGAGCCGTTTTTGGAAGAGATGGTACCCCTACTGGCGGGACTAGTCGATGACAACTCGTTGCTAACTCGACAACACACACTGCGCGCTATTTGCTGTTTGGCGGCGGTTGCTAGGCAACGCAGCTGCTTCACCACAGATATACTGCATAAGCTGTACTTTGGTAAGTGTAAGAATTCAGATGAAACTTCCCAACCTACACAGACAAAAATAAAAATAACTACTCTTAACGAAGTAAAGAATATGCTTCACTCTCATATAATTTAATCTTAATGATAACATGATTTTCAATTTATTAAATTTTTGATACATTTATTTGATCATTGTTATCATCTCTTCATACTGGAGATGCTTAATATACCCAAATGACAAATTATTAATATTATTCTTTAATTTAAAAAAAACAGATTCCTCAAATTAAATTAAATTGAGTAAGTTCTACGTCTCCGTTTTTATAGCAAGAATTTTATTTTTGACAGTTGTTCTAAAACGTCTGGATGACAGCAGCGATAAAGTCCGTTCCTCTGCGGTACAGACTCTATGCACGCTGTTCAAATGTCGCCCTGACAATTACGACTCTAAGGCGTTTGGCGCGCATATTGACGCTCTATACAGCGCCATGTTGATACACTTGGACGATAGCGATGAAGGCTTTAGAAAGGAGATGCTAGGTAAGAATGATTTGATTATAGGTCGCGTCACGAATGTTTAGCGCTGGACGAGAATAGCTGCGCATCGGTAGAATCGCGCTCGTAATTGACGTATTGGTGCGAGAAAGACAACACGACTGGGGAACCAATCAACGCTCGCGCACCCGACGATCACGCGCCCCGCGCGCTGCGCCGTCCCCTCGATACCTTATTTTTGACTTCTGCGCAGGTTTCGTTCAGCGCTAAAGATTCGTGACGCTACTTATAATTCCTTAATGACTGAGTGGTCAGACCCAAATCAAATTTGAGTGCAACTCAAGTTGTGACAGTTAGAAAAAAATATGTCATTTATTTTTTAAGTCAATAGAAAGTTTTCAAATAGACTTATTAGTCTATTTGAAAACTAATAATAACCCCTTATTATTATAAGGGGTTATTATTACCTTCAATGATAGATGATAGATTATTTCTTGTACCGTTTTGACCGTAACTACGTAAATCTTTCCCAAATAAATAGGATAAACATAGTTAATACAAAGAATAATTACATTAAATTACCCAGAAATAATTATAATAAAAGGACTGACTTAAACCATTGGAACCATTGAAAAGAGAACATCAGCAAATTTCAACCTTATTAAGCGTTCTCTTTTGCACTAATAGAAGAAGACACGTGATGATACTTCAATTTCTGTACCATATTTAATTAAATAACATTCTTTTTCAGATGCCCTACTCAGTCTAAGCGACATCGATCCATGTGCACTTATGAAGAAAGTTAAAGCTAACATCAATTTATATAGAAATAAATCTGCTTACGAGAGACTTTCCAGGCATTTGGAAAATATTATTAAGTCAAAATAATTGTACTTGTAATGTTTGTTTCACTTTAAGGCGGAAGTATGAAGTTTTGTTTCGTTTTAAGTGTGTTTTAAGATTGTCCTATTCTACTTGATGGATCTACTACTGGCTGGGTCCAAAATCTGCTGTAAACTTTGTGAGAGCGAACGAGGTTTCACATTTAATTGGTGGTTAAACATGGCGAGGTATAAGACCCAATCGATAAACTTTTCTAGTTTTCCAATTAAAAAACTAGAGCGCATTATGCGGCATAACGTTGAATGTTTCAATATGTTTCTTTATTCATATATCGAGAACTCTCAAAGTACTAAGTAGTGCTTTCGCTTGATGCGTGCATATGTGCAGTGACAGAAAATTAACAAATGTTTTCCTTTAATTTGACCTTGATCGAAATGTCGCACTATACTCTGTAATGGGAAAACGCAGTTTATTTGCTTTATACTGGCTCGGCGCACTCCATCCCCACCTCTCCTGTCTCAGAATCGTACGACTGTGTTGCCTTTACTATAATTACGTTTCTCAACTTTGCTTCTTCAGATAATCTATTTATCCAATATAATTTAATCTGACACTCAGCTTTATCTTTAAAACTGCAAAAAATCAAATTCCGCGTCATGGATAATATTCAGACGAGTACTACAAGATCTATAACATGAAATGAAGTTTCTCTGTTAGTATTTTTAAATGGACTTACGACAAAGTAGAATAGGACCACGAATATTATGTAGGGTTTTTACACAGAAGTGCAATATTTAGTTACCTCTACAGAAACAATAAAAATGCTTGAAATTCTACTGTTTGTTTAATTTTATATGGCAATCTATTTAGCTTCCGTTTTTATGCATTTTAATTAAATACTTAAAACTTA
This sequence comes from Eurema hecabe, assembly GCA_026213755.1. Taxonomy (NCBI): domain Eukaryota; kingdom Metazoa; phylum Arthropoda; class Insecta; order Lepidoptera; family Pieridae; genus Terias; species Terias hecabe. The sequence continues at coordinate 7,933,369 of JADANM010006710.1, forward strand.
ATAATTTCTAAACAGTCTGTGTGTAGACAAATACCGATTTGTATTACGATCAAACTCAAACTTTTTTTTATTATACTTATTAAAACTTATTAACATATCAAAATAATAAAAAAAAAATCGATACATAATAAGTCAGCTTTGTTAATATTATGTAGTTTGAACATACATAATTAATCAGCTTTATTATTTTCATCAAATTGTGTATTGAACACACAATCTTACTACATAATGAACAAAAAAGAAAATACAGTTAGTCTACAATATGCGTGGAATGAAATATAGGTTTTCCACGTGCACCAATCACAGCACGCCAAGTAAAACTGTCAACGTCTTCATTTATACAAGAGTGCAGCTCACATCTCATCCTCAATTTGTTTAATTTTTTTCTTAAAATAGTGCAGCATTGGAGCTACCACAAGTGTTCTAGAGCATTTATTTAACTCAATACTCATTTAAAATGTACAAATTAGGTGTGTTTTATTTATTATTCGTAGCAACAGCGCTACGAACCACATACGCATTAAAGGAAGGCGATTGCGAAGTTTGCATCAAAACTGTGGACAAATTTGCTCAAACATTAGACGATAAAGTGAAAAGCGATCCTAAATTAATAGAAGCAGAATTCAAAAAGTTCTGTAAAGGCTCGAAGAATAAGGAAAACCGATTTTGTTACTATCTAGGAGGGTTAGAAGAATCGGCCACCGGCATTTTAGGAGAACTTTCAAAACCCCTCAGCTGGTCGATGCCAAGCGATAAAATTTGCGAAAAGCTTAAGAAAAAGGATGCACAGATTTGCGATCTCCGTTTCGACAAGCAAATAGACTTAAACAATGTTGATTTGAAGAAATTGAAGGTTAGAGACTTAAAAAAGATTCTCAACGATTGGGATGAAGTATGCGACGGTTGCATCGAAAAGACAGATTTCATCAAGAGGATAGAAGAGTTGAAACCCAAATATATGGGTAGATCTGATTTGTAATAGTAAAATTAAATAGGTAAGACAGTCCTTATTTTAAAGCATATTACTTTGTATTAAACACTATTATTTAGAACTTAGATTGAGTAGGTGTGTGGTAGATGACTCAATCTGCAGAAGATTGTATCATACTAACCATAAAAAAATATTTCATATTGTTCTACAATAACATTTTATTAATAAAAAGTACAACTCATTTTTAGTATGTATTTTGTTGGTAACATACTGGTGGTATTACTGTTTATATTAATATATAGTTATTTTAGCAAAATGTGATTAATACCCTTGTACATATATGAACTCAGTTTGTTTTTTTTTGTGTTTTCAGGAAAATTACATAAGGATTTGTGATACATCATCAAAGACTTGTGGAAGTGAAACTAAGTGGCTAATTTATGCATTTTTAGGTGTGTGTAGTGAGAATGTATGCATACACAATAAATTATTGTAACATAAGTAAATATTTTTACTAAATTTTGTCTTTTATTTTCTTAGTTGTGGATTACCCAGCATTTTATTTCAGACATCTCTTTATTTCCAGTAAAATAAGTTAAATTATTATAACATATATTTCGAAAGTACAGTCCAGTTTAGCCCTGTGTCAATTAATATCTATACATATTTTTTAAATCTTATTTCAGGTTTATATAATTTAGCGTGTGACATCAATGTCTTTGTTATGATCATTTGCTTAAAGTAGATGGTGCCCGCCTCTCCGTCCGTGTGAACTTTCATATAAACTTTGACCCCCCTTTTAACCCTTTTTTAATTTAAAATTAGCCTATGTTCTTTCTCAGGCTCTAGACTATCAGTGTACCAAATGACTTTCTAATCCGTTCAGCAGTTTTAGTGTGATGGAAAGACAGACAGACAGTTACTTTCGCATTTATAATATTAAGTATGGATTACATGATCAGAGAATTCAGAATAGCATACTGTGCAAGCACTTGACTAGTCATGATTCCATGATTCTTATTGGATGTTGATGTAAATAACTTAAATTTGACACATTTTAAGTGAGAAGGGTCTTTATTTAAACAATATATTTCATTATGTGTTTCGACCTCACTCAACTTAAGTGTAATTTAATATACTTTAGGTATTTCTTAAACTTAGCTGTACATAAAGCTGCATAGCTGATGCCAAGTAAAAAAATAACTGTTTATTTGGTTAATTCAATATTGTATTGAAAGTAAGGTTGTTGCAGCATTTACTTAAGATCAATTCAAAATAATAATTGAAGCATTTCAATATGCTAATTGAAAATATGTATTACTTAGTACTAAGCAAATTTATGTTTTGCTTTTTAGTTTAAGTCTAATCTGTTTGTTTTTGTTTTTTTTTCTAGCACAGTTATTGATGTATTAAACTTTTTGCTCATTAAATGTAATTATGATAAGTGTAGCAAGAAATATTTCTTTTCATATTTATATTAGTATAAAGGATAAAACCAATGAAATAACACATCAGTCTGCCATTCACACTATTTTAATAATTTTTGAACATCAACACCTAACACATGCACTTTACATAGCATGGGAATATTAACAGACTTGATTTAGAATGTTGATCTATGGATGATCTTCTCATATTAGTGGTATTTGTAGTTCCTGTGGTGCTCTGAAAAAAAAAAATTAGCGTGGTACATACTATTGTATTATTTTATTTCAAGAAATAACATTCAAATTTACAGGGACACAAAAATAATTACCTAGATTATTAAATATATAGCATTTATAAAGTATACAAGTTTTTAAAAAGCAATTTAACAAAATAACTTGTTGGTATTTTATAACAATAAAAAAAATCAACATCTTCAAAAAAACAATAAAAACAATTTGTCCATCATTTGGACAACCAAACCAGATAATGCAAGGTTTTATATACTTACTAATTTTGCCGTAATTGATAGCATAGAAGAAAGCCATGTTAGCAACAAGCAGTTGGAAGAATGGAGCCATTCCAACTCTCTTAGGTTGCACATATTTGTGTTGCCATCTCCACCAAGCTGAAATATTATTTTTTAAGTTTTTATAGTAAAGTATTCTACTGGATTCGAATAAGATACTTTTATTCTATCTTCTTGTACTTTATAAGTTATATACTAATGCAGTAATGATATCGATTTTAAGATGTTCTTAAGTATAACCTTAAAAATAAAATTGTTATACCTCGGCTAACAGCGCCCATCATAGCAGAGGGGGTCTTATTCCTGCGAGCTAACCATGATCCGATCTCACTCAGCTTAACCTGACTGAACGGTGTGTCGGCTGAAAGAAGAAACAAAATTACATAATCGTACTTTACTACTACACACCTACCGCAATTTCAAATACATACGCTTTCCATAGTAACGAGCGGGATCATAAGGACCATGAACGGAGGGGTTGTACTCCTTCGGATAATCACCAAATGCCATTATTACTTAATTCCCTTCGCCAATAAATATGAAAAATGGCTCCTCTAAATACGAAATCTGGCGAAGTGCGCTCTGACAGACTGTCAAGGTTAAAGATTACCTATTTGTCATTTGTCAAATTTTGATTTTTGTGACAGTACAAATTATTAATTTATATCTGTAAGTACTAACAGCTAAAATGTTATTCTTTTTAGTTAGAAATAGGCGAAATAAAAAGCATCTCGATTTTCATGAGAAATTTTAGATTCACAAAAGAAAGTTTGGGCTATTTGTAAAGATTTTAAATTTCAAACACGGAAAGTTCTTTAACCTGCGACTTTTTTAGTATTATACACATCTTTTATCTGTGTGATTAAACAGCAAAATCATTCCAGTTGCAGTGTCACTTGTCAACTATATTGTGAGTTTGTAATTTTGATTCATTAGGAACAATAATTATTATTTTACACAGAGTTTAATAATATTACATCGCAAAGATGGTGTTAGAAAGTACGATGATTTGTGTGGACAACAGTGACTATATGAGGAACGGCGACTTTTTGCCAACTAGACTGCAGGCGCAACAAGATGCCGTAAATTTAGTGTGCCATTCGAAAACACGGTCAAATCCAGAGAACAATGTCGGATTATTGACTTTAGCTAATGTTGAAGTACTGGCCACCTTAACCAGCGACGTCGGACGCATCCTCTCCAAGCTGCACCGTGTCCAGCCCAATGGTAATATCAACATTTTAACGGGAATCAGAATCGCTCACCTAGCCCTCAAACATCGTCAGGGTAAAAATCATAAGATGCGCATAGTTGTATTTGTTGGTTCTCCAGTAATATCAGACGAGAAGGAGCTCGTTAAATTAGCAAAAAGATTGAAAAAAGAAAAAGTCAACTGTGACGTTATTTCTTTTGGTGAAGACTCCGATAACAATCCTTTGTTAACCACATTCGTTAATACGCTTAATGGCAAGGATAACACTTCTGGTGGTAGCCACCTTGTGTCCGTTCCAGCTGGAGGATGTGTAGTTTTGTCTGAGGCTTTGATTTCCAGCCCTATCATTGGTGGAGATGGAGCAGGTCCATCAGGATCTGGTTTGTCACCATTTGAGTTTGGTGTTGATCCTAATGAAGACCCAGAATTGGCCTTGGCTTTGAGAGTTTCTATGGAGGAACAGAGACAACGCCAGGAAGAGGAATCTAGGCGCCAACAAGCTACTACTGGGGAGGAGGCTCCCAAAACTGGTCAAACACCAAGTGCTGGAATACCAATGTCCCTTGGTCGTGAAGCCATGGAATTATCAGAGGAGGAACAGATTGCTCTTGCTATGCAGATGAGCATGCAACAAGAGGCACCACAAGCGGAAGAGAGCATGGATGTATCGGAAGAGTATGCAGAGGTCATGAATGATCCAGCATTTCTACAGAGTGTTCTAGAAAATCTGCCTGGAGTGGACCCTCAGAGTGAGGCTATACGGAATGCCATGTCTACTATCAAGAAGGACAAGGATGATAAAGATGACAAAGATCATAAGGACAAGGAGGGAAAGGGTTCCAGTTCAAAGGACAACCATTAAATTTTTCCAATTTTTTTATTTAAAAAATGTTTTCGCAAACTTGCTTGCAAATCTTTGTTTCACACAAAAATACATGGGTTAACAAAACTATGTGACATTTATTTCCATGAAATCCAATTCAGGCCTTCGATTTTGTCGTACTCTGCAATATAAAATGTATGTTTTAGTATAAATAAACTACTATATAGAAGATGATCTTTCATTTTATCTTATATACACACTTTCATCGTTCCTAAATTTTTTCGTTTTGAATTTATTTCTTGCTTCAATCAGTAATCTTCGTCGTTCTTCTTCGCTAATTGGTTGTGGTTTGGGAAGAGGTGGGACATGAGCTTCTGAAAATCATATATATTTATTGGACGTAAAATATGAATTGATCTAAAACAAATAAGTAAAGCTGCATATGAGTAGAAAAACTTAAAATTGTAAGTCCAATAAGCTAGTGTGTAAACAAGCATGTAAAATTAATTAAACATTCTATTACCTTTCGTGAAAACGGGCCTACTGCCTAGCTTTTATTTGTTTATTACTTTCAAGCCAGTAATCTGTAACTCTTCCGAACTCATAGGAGTGCAGACCGGACCCAGTTTTCACTATAATAATAGAAGTTTAAATATATTGAAATAAAATACTGTATAAAGGATTTAGATTCTGCAGTTAGCTTTGATTAAAAGCATTAAATCCGTAACAAAATGTTTTTAATACATAGATAATAAATAAAACCGTGTTTAAAATTCTAACAGTATCTACTTTTCCAATTATACAGCATATTGCGACTCAGTGGCGCACAATCCCCAATTATACTGAAGGTAATTGGAATTTGGAACGTGAATTAGTTTTAGTTTGAGAGTGCTCGCACAATGCGAACTGTTGCTGTAGTTGAAACACTCATGGTAAAGTATTAAGACTCATAATACGCTCTAGTGCTATAATTGGAAAACTAGATTAAGTTGCAATTTAATAAATGGCAATACCATAGTGTAACTATTATATAGGGGACCGTCTCGTATATCCAGGCGTGGCATCGAGGTAGCGCTGAGCGGGTAGTTACCGTGGCGCCAGGGCCTCAAGCAATCCTCTATGAGGTCTACGCTTATGCCCGATACGGACACATTGTCTTCCGCGTCTAATAGAAAATGTTATCGTCAGATACTGTTTTAAAACTCTCGTGAGCGGCCATGCCGTTCCGAGACTGTATAATAGTTAGACTGTGGCAATACCATAGACAAATCAATAGTACTCTGTACTACGCTTATGCATAATTCATAACCAAACGCTCTTATTCTGTGACTTATATTTTCATACAAAATGAAACATACATTAAACGTTTTAAATCTTAATTGTTCTACTATTAATAACGCGTTTAAAAACCTTATTGGATTTTAACTACCATTCTGATTTATCAATGAAAAAATGACTTAAACTAAAATCTGTATTTTTTTAATATTGCAATAATTACCATTGCTTTTCTGTGAACATTTTCGATTTAACGTCTTGTTGTTAAGTAGGAGATAAGAGCTCTTTATATCTTCCAGTTGAGGTCTAAAGCTTTTGCTGCTCTGGTTGGAAACTGAAGGAAACATAAAAGTACATACTGCAAATCATTCTAATGGCATTTCCATATTATGCTATCAATAACTATTATTTATGTATCTAAATATAAATAAAAACTATAAATCGGTCGGTCTTAACAATTTGGTATTTGGTAGGTATAAAAACTCTTAAAATCAGTATTAAACTCTACAAAATGAGTAACAGGATAATAAGTCGTTACTTTATAACCACCAAAACTCGCACACAACTATTGCACAGAGTACTTTTATTTAGAATTATTTAATAATATAATTTTTCTCTTAAAGTATCTATAATATTAGTCGTGTGACCATTATTATTACAGAGTATAAAACAAAGTAATTTTCTTATGTCCGTCTTATGTCCTATGTATGTTAAACCTTTCAAACTACGCAACCGATTTTCATACTATTTTTTTATCAGTTAGAGTGGTTCAAGTGGGAGGTGGGCGTGGCTAGTACTTAATAAAAAGAGAGAAATAATACTTACAGTTGGAACCGCGACTGTTGAAAGGTCTTGAATCTTTAGGTATATTACTTCTTTGCGCGTTAGATTTTACAGATTCCCTAGACGGTGTCGTTGATTTAACGGAGCCTGTAAATTGGTAGAGCGTTTGAAGAATTGTTTAATAAGTTTTCTGAGAGAACTTAAATTCATAAATATAACAAATCTATAATATAAAAATGAATCGCAAAATGTGTTGGTAAGCGCATAACTCGAAAAAGGCTGGACCGATTTACATAATTCTTTTTTTAGAATAATCCTGGATATATGAGGATAGTTTTTAAGCAAAAAAAATGGTAAGCGTAGGGTATAAGGTTTCGGGAAGAATGAGTACAGCGTGAACGAAGTCGCTATGGCCCATCTAGTTAATAATAAAATTAATATGTTATATTTCTATTAATTAAATCCAATATGCAAGTAACGAACCTGACGCCACAGTAGATTTGATTGTTTCCTTGCTAACTGTACTTTGGGGACGACTTCTAGAATTTTTATCTAAAAAGAATTTTATAGTCGTATGTTATTTTATTCTGTAAATATTTTTTGTGCATCAGAAAAATGTAACGAAGATTTTTGCTTGCAAGAACAGTTCGACGTAATAATAAATTAGGAAATTGTCAGCAGTGCGTAATCCCCACAAAATAATATAAAAATGCTGATATCGTTTTCATGTCACTTACCAGTACTGAAACTTGTGTTCTGCGCAAATATATTCGTATTGAAATTGGGCCTGTTCTGCATTGAGTTGCTTCTTGTGTCTATGAAAAAATTAATATTTTGATATTAATGATATTCAAGCCTTTGTTTCACAGGGTAGTTGACATCTAGAGACTTATTTTAATTTAATAATAATAATAGATTATATGATTATGAGAGAAAATTTGTAAGTGGTAAATTAGTATTCAAGAAAAATAACTATGAAGACAGTAGGTAACTATTTTTAATACGCCGAAACACTGACTTCAAACTTACCCCGTTGTTTGTCTATGGACATTTTTCTGGCGGGCATGGAACCACTTCGTACCGTTGGCGATGTAGAAGGTTGTCGCAAAGCTAATAGATTTAAAAAATATGAATAGTATAGAATATGAATTAGAACAAACAGATTAGTAAAACATTACAAAAATATGCATACTGGACTGTGGTCACATACATATTTCAAAACTTTGGAGAAAAGTCGATTAGAAAAATCGCTGGATGAAACAATAAAATCTTTCCTAGCCTTAAAAAATAAAAAGGATATAAGAAAGTACGAAAAGGGTTTAAGTAGGAGGCACGTTACAATTTAAGAGGCAAAAGAGTTCGAATCGCAATTCAAGTTAGTACTGTCAAGTAACTTACTTTTATTCGCAACAACCGAGGGTTGATTCCTCACAGGTGGCTCTGGCCTAAGAGGCCCAGGCGACCGGGCCTTATCCCTCCCCACCGATGTCTTAACCGCTGTCCAAAACAAATAACTAACTGCGATTATTGTTATCAGAAACTGCCACTGTAAATGCGAGCATTTGAAGGCGTGGTGCAGCCTCCAATACAATATGTGCGCGAGAATGCTGATCGTTAAGTCTATTACTGAAAGAACGGACATACAATTTTTCAATACTATAGTTGCGATCGCTGAACTTGAAACAGTAACATATGTAATAGTTTTTAACTTTTTAGTAAGTTTACAGAACTAAAGCGAATTATGCAAATACTTATGATGTTTAATTACGTTGAAACTAGAAAGTAGGAGTAAACTCTTCGAACTATATACCTGCATGGACAAAAACAATTACTCACGTAATTTACTGCCAATCATGGGTCGTCTACTGTTGGGAGATGAAGAAGGTGATTGCTTGTTTTCCGCTTAAAATATATCAACATTATTAGTGTTTTCATATTTTGGTTGAAGTAAGCTTTATGCCGTGGAATGCATGAGAAATAGTAGTTTCATTAAACACACACATAAAGAAGTTCTTCCACTTACCTTTCCACGACTTTAATGGAGACCTCGAGCGATTCAGTTGATTCGCACTTGAAATATTGGTGTTTTCTGAAGCAATGGATAAAGAAGTATAAAAAATATAGGACTTCATCATTCATTAGTAACTCATAAACACTATAACCAGATGATTCTTACCTATTGAATTATCCCGACTTACTCTTCGTATTACAAGTTTTTTATTCATTGGCGTCACGAGAGGCTTTCCATAGCCGCTTGGCGATTCTGTACCTTTAGATAAAAAGGTTTTTATCCGTCAATTCATTCATATTATATCGTGGTTAAGAGAAATATAAATTTGTACTTTAAACTAAAAAATATGCCGAACTGGTAGATTAAAAATGCCAATTCAAATTTTTTATAAGCCAAAACTGTCCTATTTCATGAACACTGAAAATGATTATGTATGTTAGTTATGTTAAATAATACCTGCAGAAGACAATGCACTCTGACTGTTGTTAGATTTCGGACTATTTCGACTTTTTTTCTCTTCGTTCTCTTGTGATTTCTGATTGCCACTGCCGTTTGAAGTCTTAGAACGGGCTAGAATTAAGGCGATTATAATTTGATTAATATACATATTTAATTATTTAACACTATAAACTTTTTGCAGGTACTTTTCACTATAGAATACAGTAATACATTAATCATCCTCATAAAATATTTTAACCCTAAAATTTCGTTTTATATCCTTGTTTAAAATGAATTGATTTGTTTTAAAGTACCACAAAGACTTGGTGACTCTGATAGATTGACTAATATTTCATAGAATTAACTTACTCCTTGCTAAGCAACCCTCAGTAGCCTTAGGAGTAAGACAGGGGGAGGCTCTTCCAGAGGACATTTTCTTTTCCTTTCCTGAACCAGTGGAACGAGCTATAAATGACATTCTCTATGAGTAAGTATTTTACAATTGAAAAAGTAATAATTCAATTGTAATCAAGGCCCGGAGAGACACCGATGACGATTTTAAGATAGACTGTAGGGGCGCCGCGCCGCCACTGAGACCGAAATTATTTTTGTTACCTAAATAATTGTTTTTTTTGTAGTGGATATCGATAAGTAAGTAGGTAAAATAGGCAGAACAAACCCCTTATAAACAACAAAACATAATTATTAATAAACTTATTAAGTTTACGTCTCTCAATATTTATAATATTCTTTAAAAAAGAGGCGCTTCACAGGATCTGCACATAGGCGCTACCGGGAGTTTGGCGCGGCCCTGCCTATAATAATGTTTTTAATAAACTATTTCACGGGTGAACTAAATCTATAACCTTGCGTCAACGGCAAGCGATTCTCTCTACTTTATATGCAGACTAGCAGCTCGTACCGGCTTCGCATAGGTATTATAAAACGGTAAAATCATTAAAATCTCTTTAAAAGGTCGGCAACCCACACCAGAACAAGATGACCACTTTCCATCAAGTGATTCGCCCGCTCGTTTGGCCCCTTCGTTGCAAAAATAAAATAATAAATAGTAAAAACTCTTTTAAATTAAATTATTCCCGAACGCACTTATACTTAATAATAGCATACTTTATACTGATTCATACTAACGCGTCGAATTGCCCGCTCTATCCGGAGAATGCGGTGCGCTTTCACTCCCCGGTGTACCTGTCGACCAATTCTTATTTAAATTATAGAGTTCAGCATGGATTGTATGTCTAAATATACGAACACTATCATTAAGACAGTTTAATAGGGATTTAACTGGAAATTATTTATTTATACTTTCTAGTTTATCATGTTGAGTCTGTTACTACATTGGTCTGTGATTCGAAAGCACAAAAATATGTAATATTTATACAAACATAATAAATTATTAATGTTGAGTTTTAATTAAAAGTAAATACAAAGACGAACGAACTTTATGTGATTACTACATTATAAAAGACAGTAGTGTTAGTCTTTTTGATTTTGAACATTGCGCATCTGTGGTACTCACTGGATAAGCTTGAACGCGGATGACGTTTTTCCGGGGAACACGACTTGCTTCGAATGGAATTTACCACAGAACCAAGTAATAAACCCTTGTTCGCTTGTCTCAACTCTAGACAAACAGATAATATTTTATTTATTTATAGTTAAAATCTTTATTACATGTACTAACATAGCACAAACGTAATATACGAATATAAAAATACTTGAACGAAAAATAATCTTAGCCAGTTATTTAACGAAGTTTTAGACTTTAGGAGAAAGTTAAAAATAAAATGTTCATTAATTATTATCGTCGTTTGATCTATATTTAAAAAAATAATGACAATACACGTGACATGAAACGTCATAGTTAGCAGAACTATGACGTCAGAATTATTTCAAAATTCAAATCAACTAGTTTACTTAGTAAACTAACGTAATAGTAAACTTTACCGTACCTATCCTACATGAAACCTTGTAGTTACAACTTAACAAACACACAAACTTTACTTCTTTATAATATCAGTATAGATTAGTTGTAGAGAACATTCGAATGGTATAAATTCATCTTAAATATTAGGTTTCAATACGAGATGACGAGATTAAAATTTAAATATTATCAAGTATTTATTATACTATACTTCAATTTTTTTCTTCAATACTTACTGGATGCATTGCTTTCCCTGTATTTAATTCTTGAATGAAGAGACAATGATGACTCCTTGGTTAGAGTTTGAGTTTTATTCAATGTACCTGAAAGGTAACATACAACTAGCTGTTTGAAAACTTGCAGAAGAAACTAATCCCATCTTTTTTATGATATGGGATTTAGGTTGCTATTTTGACTATTTCTTTCAATTTCGAGACAATTATTTTTAGAGATGGGCCGAGTACTCGGTTGATACTCGGTACTCGGCGTATTCGGCGGGGTTTTTGATACTCGTACTCGGCCGAATAACTCGGTTTATCTTTCTTATTTGATAACGAGTATATTTTATTTTATTCTAACAAACTCTTTAAATTATTTGTCTACTATGACGTGCAACGTGTTACGTGACGTGTCTGTTTGCAAACAATCAACTGGTGGTCAAGCGACTGGTAGTTGTAAGGTTTGGGCGGGGACCGGGGTGAGGGTTGTATTAACGTGAGCCGACAGTAGTTGAAACATTTAACATTTAGCATTAAGTGCTCTAGTGCTATACATAATTAGAAAACTAGGCCTGTTTGTGCTTGTTTACATGCGAAATGGGAATTTGCTTGAACCGAGTTACTCGGCCGAGTACTCGGTTGAAATAAAATTAAGCCGAGTAATACTCGGTACTCGTTACTCGGCAAAAGTGTTACTCGGCGCATCTCTAATTATTTTTCTATTGTTATGTTATTTATTATTGAGGTTTAATGCACTCAGGTCTAAAATAGAAATATTTGCAAATACTCATTCTATTCGCTGTAATACCTTTATTTATACTTTCATGATGAAATCTCTACTGAAATTAGCTCTACTTTAAAGAACCTATTGAAAAAAAGTTCTTTGTCTATGGTCAATTTATTGTCTATTGCAAACTACACAATTCAAAAATTCACATTATAAATCAAACAACAATATTGTATATAAATAGCTTTATTTTTCTAAAACACAACAGTACTTTCATATACATTATACATACTTGTAAGAACCAACTTAATTACTGTCACAAGAATAACAATTCGCAACAAATGAGATACTAACAATATAAAAGGCACTATTTTACATACATATGCAGTCTAACTACCGCTTACAATGGCATCTTTATTATCTATACTCTTTTCAACACTTTCACCTAACTCTATATTATGTCTATGGTCGGGTAAGTCGACGTTCATGTCTTTGTCATTGTCTATTGTTTTGTCTTTCTCTATGGTGCTTTCGTTAGCGTTTAGTTTTTGGGTTTGTGTTTGAATATCAACGTCTTGTCTTTGGTCAGTGTCTAGTGGAGTGTCCTGTCTATGGTCAGACCTCTGTGGTTTATCCTGTCTATGGTCAGTGACCTGCGGTGTGTCTTGTTTCTGGTCAGCTAGTCTAGTGTCTGTGGAGTAGTTCCGTATAGTACCGGAGGCGGGGAGCGCGGGGGCGGAGAGCTGTTTCTCTTTGACGCGGGCTCTGTGGGCGGCTTTTAGTTCCAATTCTACGCAGTGTTCCGCGAACATCAGTTGTAGGGGCGCGTACATGTGCGGCAGAAGGTCCAAGTCGCTCATTGTAATCTGTGAACAATTATATAAATTAATAATAATGCTCGAGATGTATTTAGAAAGCACGATTTTATTCTATAAAAACTTCAGGCCACAGTTTTAAATGTATAACAGAAAGTCTAGACATAGAACTAAATATAGCCTATGCTACTCAGAAATATAGCTTATATTAATTAACTATTCTCCTCCACTCCATTGAAATCTGTCAAATCCATTTTTGTTAGAATGTAACAAACTCTTACTTGACCTCAATGTTTTTTTATCTGACTCTCAAACTTAATCACATTTTTAGCTTTGTTTGTTGCTAATGGGACATATTGGTGTTTCTTCGACTTCGACTCTAGCATTTTTTCATACTCTTATTCACTTTTTTCCTCTTTATTGACACTTTTGATCCCTCAGTAATTTTTGACTCTTTTTGACACTGTTGACCCTTTATTGTCCCTTTTTGAGCCTTATCTTGTCATGTTTGACGCTTTCCTGACACTGTTGACCTTTTCTTGCATTTTTGACCCTTTCCTGGCACTGTTGACCTTTTCTTGCATTTTTGATCCTTTCCTGACACTTTTGACCCTTTCTTGCCACTTATGACCCTTTCCTGACACCTTTCTGCACTTTTCCTCACCCAACCCACCTGCATGTTATCGAAGGCGATCCCGACACTCTTATTGTCGTGCAGGATGTGCGCATTGAGGCGCGGCAGGCGCGCGTAGCGCTGGCTGAAGTGCGTGAGCACGGTGTAGCGCGCGGCCATGCGCCGCCCCACGTCGATGGCCTGCGACGTCGTCGAGTGCATCTTGCTGCGCGCCTCCTCCGCCAGCTCGTCCTCCATCGTCGCCTCGTGGATCAGCAGCGTCGAGTTTTGACCTGAACAACGAAGTACATATTCAAATTAAGTAATTATAAAGGGCTGTCAAGGACTTAAGTCAAAATACTGAAACCGTAGATAGTATCTGTAGTGTGATCGTAGCATAGAGCATATGAATCTTGACGGAGATTTTTGAAAAGTTATTTGATAATAGATTTGATAAGTGGAAATAGATACCTACGCGCGCTGCGTACGTCGCACGTGAGCGGTAGATTGTTTTAAAAACGTTAATAATACAAATATTTTTATTGTAAATGACTTCATTAAGAAAAATAAATAATAATTACTACACTACAGTATTAAAGTACGCTTATAGGATCTAGAATTCCCTTATTTTAAAAAATCCCGAAATAAGGCTTCTTGGCAGATGGATAACAACATTACTTTATAAGGGATCCATTTTAAGGGTATGATGAATCTGAATTATAAATTATACTTTCTATAATTTTTTCTGTATTCATAATATTACATACCAATCTTGACCAGCTCTTCACATGGTATAGTATCGCCCGAGTATGTGATTTTGTGTGTCTGGTCAACTTGAATAGCCACACCAAACGCATTAGGGCAGTGCGAGACGGGGCAGGTCACTAGTCTCTCAATACCGGCGCCTGCTAACGCTGCGTTCGGTACTTCTGAGTTCGCGTTGTTCGCTTTGGATTCTAGCTGTGGAGAGAAAATTACTTTTTAAATTAAAATGTAAAAAAAAACTGTATTTTTCTCCTTTCTAGAGTTCCTAAGCAGTCAATCTGAAATAGCTTAATTCGGCTTCCATGCAACAAACGTGACTTTTCGCTCGATAATATATCACTCAGTTAATCCAGAACATTTCACCACTCACCAAGTTCTGATTAGGACCTAGGGTGAACTCTGACCCAATTGATTCAAACTTCTGGTGGTACTAAACCAACCTCGCTAATTCCTATCTTAGAACCACCAGTTCTAGACAGGACTTTTTTTACTCATTCGGTTAATCCAGAACATTCCACAACTCACCAAGCTCTGATTAGGCACGAGGGTGAACTCGGAGCGGATGGACTCAAACTGCTGGTCGTACTTGGCCAGCCACGTGACAATCTGCCCCGGAGCCAGCAGCAACAATGGCGAAGCGTCTTGTCCTGATTCTTGGTGAGCCTCGCGTCTTGCTTGTAAAACGCCTATTAAACCTGCAAAGACATCATTGATGTTAATCTCCGTAAAACAAAAATAGTTTAAAGACAAATTGGTCTTTAATTGCATTGTTCATAGAAAAGCAAATTATTATTATCGGTGAAAAAAGGGTTCTTTTAAGAAATATAAGAGATCATCAAATCCATATATGTATATTTTTTTAAGAAGTATAACGCCTCAGAGATTTTAGTCCTTAATTTTAACATCATAAGGAAGTTTTGCCCTTATTTACAATTATGGTACTTAAACCATGTGCTTACCAATATGATGATCGGCATGCAGATGCGAAATGTAAATAGCCTTCAAAGTTCTGAGGAAGGAGTTAACCCTTTTGGGCCCGTAGAACCGAACCAGCTGGCCGAATGTACCCTCCCCACAGTCCAATAGCATAGATCTTTGCTCACTGTCAAAAAAAATTATAAATAAAGACTATTTGATGTATAGGCTATTTGACTGATTTTTGAAAACAGTTTTAAATGGTTCTTTAGAGCATAATAAACACAACCCATCAATATTTCCGGGAAACGTGCAGTACTTTTAATAAAATTTAATGTTAAAGTTTGAATTTTAGAATTGGCGCTAAAAACGCTGTGTCTTTAATGGCCGACGCATATTGACCGAGCTACGTCACAAAGATGTAGAGATGGGTCGTCGATGTATTTATCGTTTACTAAACTAGACCGTTCATGAACGCGTCGATCAACTAGTTAGGTTCAACGACAATCCGAAATCAACTTTAAGTGTTTCAAGGTATACGATTCAACACAGACGTCTTAAATTTGTACCGAATCACAATATGTAACCATGCGTAAATTTAAAACATGATTTAAATGAAACTTTTGAGGCATATTATTAAATTCATCATATTAAAAATTATATAATTATATTTTGTGTTCTTTTAGTTTATATTAAAATATTTACTAGTTAGAATAAGAAATTTGTTTAATTATTTGAAACATTACATAAATTATTTAATTTTAAAACTTTTCTTAGGCATCTTATATTTAAAACTAATTAGAAGGTTGGCTTCGCACGTAAATCACTGCAGATAAAAAACAAGAAATAAATATTCAAAATCAAAAAATTTGAATTTTAAACGAAACGATAGATAAACAAAAGCGAATACAAATATTTCTTATAGGCATC
>JADANM010006710.1:7954893-7993739 GCA_026213755.1 Eurema hecabe
ACGCTGTATTACGCTGTTAACGTTGTTAACTCTGCCCCACAAAACGGCCCTGTTTTTTAGAACGGCTAGCCGTAATCTAGTACAGTGGATTATACAATCCGCCTGCGACATATACACTGTCTATTATAATTTGTAATATCTGTGTAAACAGGTGTGTTTAACCTAAATAACCAATTTATTGGAAAATAACATTTTAAAGATTCTTTTGTTTTAAGTTAGGTTAGATTAGTTAAATATTAATAATATTAGTTGTAGTAAGTTCTTTAAATATTAAGACTACACGTCACTATTTTGGGTTGCTGTCTCGTTCAGTTGTGTCTTTTGTGTATACTATGTTTATACTATCATGCGACTACAGTTACGTATTTGTATAATTACTACAAATAAATAAATAAAAGGAGTATAAACAATCCCCTCACCTATCCAGCTGCTTCTTCGGTCGCAAATGGAAAATGGTGAGTGTCCGGGCAGCGAGCAGCTCCAGCCTGCCCACGTCTGCGGGAAGCTCCCCCTCCCCCTGCCCCTGCCCTTGTCCGGCACCCTCCATGTTGATGATCGTCTGGAACTGCGCCAGCGCAATCTGGACGTTATTGTTTGTAGTCAGTTGCCACCACCGCGCATGCCATAGCACTTACCACTACCATTCACCGAGGTACACCACAATTGCAAGAAGCATTTAGAAGAGAGAGTTAGTTTCATATATAATAGATCGTTTTTAACCACCAACAGTAGTCATGCGTAAAGAAAATACACTTTTAAAGCTCTATTTTTCAAGCCTAGAACATTTTAAACACGTTTTTATAAGACAACACATTTTTTTTATTAAAAAAAATTAGTTATAGCCAAAAGCAAGCATTCATCTACACTAATATTATAAAGATTGTTATTTTTGTACGTAACAAATAATCTCAAAAAATACTGGACCTATTTTAATAATTGTTTTTTCATTATAAAGCTAATGTAGCTTTACTGAGTTAAATAGGCTATATTTAGTACTATGTCTACCCATGCGAAGCCGTGACGGGCCACTAATCCGATATATATTTATTTTTAGTCAGCATATCTATGCTATACACAATTATTAATTACTAAACTAAAAAATAATATTAATTCAAAGCACAAGAAAGAAAAATAAAAGATGTTCATAGTCCCTAAATCGTCTAGTAATCACAACAGCATATAACAATGCTTATAAAAAGCCACTGACCTTATTCTTAAGCTCCTCCAAACCCTTCAAACGTATAGGACTACTTGTCTTCGGCAACGGTGGATGTGCATTCCACACAGCCGGTACACTCAAGTCCTTTAGCAGAGGAAATATATCCGGGTCGAGTAGATGCAACTTGTGTTGAGTTCTGTGAACCGCTTCTGAGCCCATGCAGGAGTTCTTAGCGTTGAGGATAAGGTGTCTGGTGGTTGGGCCGAACATTGCCATGAACGCTTGGTACCTGGGAATATGGTCAATAAAATATTGTAGGGTAACAGCCAAATACTTAAAAGCAAATAAAATTTTAGCATGTCTCAAGTCTCTAGTGTCTTGACAGATGTGTATGTTAAACTGTCAAATTATGTTACTTCACTTATATACTTGTGCATGTCTGTGTTTGTGCACTTACAAACATGTAAGTGTAAATGTTAAAAAAACCATTTCATATAACAACAAGTTTTGTCATAATTAGTGTGATAGCAGTTAAATTGCATATGTTTCCTTTAAAAACATATATAAAATATATGACGCAATGTATATAGAAACTACACTACCTCAAAAAATGGCAAATGAAAAAAATTCTAACACTTTGCCGTACCAATTTTTCAAAGTAATTTTTTTATATGATTTTTTAATACCTTACATTAAAAAGCACAAAATAAAATCAACTCACAATGGGTGGTGAAATACATTAGGAGGGGTGTAATGTACAACCACAGCCGGAATGTTCTCCTGAGGGTTGGTTCCATCATCAAAATGTGCTGCAAATTCGTTTTCCTTCAGATATGATATGTCTGGCACTTCAAGCACTGAAATTTAATTAATAGACGACATATGAATAAATGTTCTAAATTCACTAAAAGTTTTTTTTGTTTTAATATAGATTCTCCATTCTAAATATCTTTAAAATGGAGAATAACTTAAAATAGTATTATTTATTAAGCTTTAATAATACTAATTAAAGCGTTATCTCTTTTTAAAAAATATTTGAATGGGTAGTTTAAAAAAAAGGTCCTATTTAAATGGTAAAGACTTAAGGTATCCTAATAAAACCCCCCATTCAATTCTTAATAATTTTATACCTATTTTAGAGAATAAAAGCACATTAAAGAGTTTCTTACCAATAAACACAGGTCCCGGATCATCAGGTGTCTTCACATCCTTGGAGAGCACCAGCTTGCCATCCGGCAACACTACATCTTGTCCGCTCTTGAGCTGACCCAACAACGGACCTGGTTTCACACCCAACTCTACGCATTTCTCTAAGTCTAGAGTGCCTAGGCGCTTCTGTAAAAAATAAAATAGAATTGAACAAGAATGTTATGATAAATCGTATTTCATATTGGTTAGGAAGAAGATTGGTTGGAAGGAAGTTCATTAATATATTATTCCTATAACTCATAAATTAAACATTAAGATGATTAGAGTAGAAAATGTTTCATATAAAATCAGTTATTTTTCTCACCTTTAATGTACAAATATAAGCAACAGTGTATGCTGCTGGTGACAATAAACTTTGTCTCTCACTTTTTTTCCTCGCTGTCTCTGCAACAAATTAAAATTACTCTCTTTCTAATTTAGAATATTGTAAAAGTGATAGTAAGTCCGTGTATCTATTGGAATATTACTTGAAGAATATGTTTATAACAGGCTTACCTTGGGCTCAGTAACTCTAACATGAATATAAGTTTGAAATAGAACATTTCATATCTTTAAACAAAAAAAAAAAAAATTAAAACTATAAAATAGGCATTGAAAGTTCGGAACACATTCTATGGTTGGGCCGGAACACAGTTGCCGGAATACTGAAACGCAACTTAAATTTAAGTACGACTTAACCGGTCCAATTTGACAGTTCGCCATACAATTCTGTCAAAATTACAAGACTTAAGACATGCTTAACTTTAATTTGCGTATGAGTATTTGGCCGAGTAACTATTCTACAATAACATTCTTCAACAATAGGATGCTAACCTCTATCAAAAGTAGTTTTTATTTTAAACTTCTTATTTTTATCTGCACTGTGAGGAAGCAACTTGGGTCTGTAATAGTCAGTGTCATCATGAATGAACTCTTCAAAATCTTGTTCCGTTTCTCCTTTTGGTTCTAATTTAGGTTTTTTGGCTGCCGGTTTCATTTCTGACATAATTATGTTATTTGGACCTCTGTAAAATAAGAAAAAAATACTATATTAAGAAATGGTTTCAATGGTTGGGCCTAAAATTCCAAGTTTTTGTGTCCTTCGTTACATTTAATGTTTACTAAATAAATTATATGAAAACTGTTTAAAAGATTTATAATTAAATATAAAAAGTGTATTATTACAACAAACTAGAACTCAAGGGAAAGGTTAATTGTATAACATGAGCATAAAATATAAATGCAAAATAGCTCAGGGCAGTAGTAACATTATTCATTTGATATTTTGCACCAGTAAGCAATCTATGTGAGCAAACAGACGGACAGACAAACATGACGAATCTATAAGTGTTCCGTTTTTTGCCATTTGGCTACGGAACCCTAAAACTGAAATATTAGAATTTACGCGAAGTTAAGTCAGTCATCAGAATTTACGTGAGGTAGATAATTTTTTTATGTACCTTCATTACCTGAAAACTGAGCAAGCTAGCCGGTAGGCATACGTTCTTAGTACATACTAACACTACTCAATCGTCCACATTTTGTTCATTAGAAAATACGTGACGTCTGGTGGCCCTGGGATCTCGGACCATAATAGCAAATAATACTTACAGCAAAACATATTTAACAGACATAACATTATCATCAAAATCTTCAGTGGGGTCACATTTGGCCATGGTCACATTCAAATCCTTCATAATTACGAATCGTTTCGTTGCATTGTAAAGTTCATCCTTTAAGATAAAATATTATATTTATTTATTTACTGTTTAGACTACTTGCATCAGATGGACTAAGGTTAGATTATGTATAACATAAAAATTTAATTATGAATTAGACATTTGAAAACCCATTTTTAAATTTTCTTTTGGTTAACAATTATTTTCATAGATTATAAAGCCTCACTGATGATTAAAGGTTTAAGCAATATTACACAATAAAAAAAATTAATTATAGAAATGAAATAATTTTAACTTACTAAACCCTCAGGTCCGTGAAGAGTGATGTTAGGAACTCCAACATCTTGCAGTGTTAAAGATAATCCAGGAAGACCTCCAAGATTTTTCCATGTTTTACTTGTGATGAATATGTGATCTAATCTTGATAATTTCACTTTATGTTCATGAGCCAGCCTTTGAGTACATTCTCCACAGTTAAACATATATCTAAAAAGCAAATAAAAAACAACGAAATTAAAGTTATCTCTTCTATTATTAAGTGATTTCATAATAATTTAAAACTTGCATGATGTCATACAGATATTTTATAAGGCATACCTTTTCTGATCAGTGAATAAATAGAGAGTATTAGGCGCTCCTCGAGCTCCCGAACCCAGGACTTGTAAATATATTGTGCTAGGACCATATTTCTCGTTCTTTCTAGCAAGTTTCACGCGTTGTTTCTGAACTTCAGTTACACGAGCGGTATTGTTTTTCGGCATGTTGGCTAGAATATCCAACAGCCGATTAGAACTTTTATTTGAATAGAAATGTTTCAAAAATTTACATCTAACTACTTTCCTGAATAATCTATGTTTACCGTTCATGTGTTTATAGGTTAGTTATTTATTGAAAAACAAAAGTTTACGAGGATCCCCTTCAAAGCTATCACTGTAGGTTAGGTTACAGTTTTTGAATATATTTTCAACATATTCAATTGAAAATATTTAATTGATGCTATAAATACACATTTTTAGATTTAGAACAACTATTTTTCGCAAACTGTCGAATGCCGATATTTTAAGTTTTAATTGATGTGTCAGTGTCATTTTGACATGACTTTTTCTAAATTTTTTATTTAAAGTGGCAACAAACGTTCGTCCAATTATTTGTAAGTATTGGAATATGTTTTGATAAACATCATAAAATGAAATATTTTTCTTTTATACATAAATGAAAATTAGTATTCTTGGTTTGCGATCTAGTTCATTTAGTAGTTACCATATTAAATATACTATCAGTGACAAGATGATATAAATTTCTTTATGGCAGCACTGTAATCGAAAAATGGCGTTCTGTACAGCTGTGGGTTGCGCAATTTATATGTAAATGTTTGTGAAAAGCTTTATTAATAAAAAATATCAACGAACAATATATATTCTGAAATCTAAAAATGATCTTTTTTTGATAAGTTGAACCGTCAGTATTGTGTAGTGTTTTAGTATTTGTCGCAAGTGCATACCTGTCATGGACCGTCTATTTTTTGTGTTGTGGTGATGTATTGGAATAATAAATAATGAAACGAAAAATAATACGGCTGTGCAAATAATGATAAAATAATGGCTGTGTTATGGGTGGTTTTGTTTTTGGCCTCTTCAGGCATATATACGGTGAACGGTTTGCCAATTGGACCAACGCCGCAAACCTACCCTCATGGTAAGTCATTTATTAAAATATAAAAATTTTACGTTATAAATACGTTATAAGGATGAATAATTGCACTTTCTTTTCCAAGGAAGTCATAAAAATATTAATAGTAAAATTATGTTATTTGACACTGGTAAACAGCACTGAAAATTAGGTGTTTTCTTATTTTATTGATAACTTAATTAACTATAAGTAATAATTTTTAATATCATCCGTCCATATGTTCAAGCATATTTTTACATTAATTTATAAATCAGTCCTCTTAGATTGTAAGATACAATAATTATAGTGTAAATTGGTAAAGTCTACATTGATATCTAGAATGGTATGCAAATAACTCATAATTAATATTGTAAAAGTGATAATAAGCTTTGACTCTTAACAACAAATGGATTCAAATCAATGTTCTTGGAGAGCGTACACAAGGATACATTTACACCAGTATTTATTTAGAATATGTTTTTTAAGACTATAAATTTGAAATGATATGCTCATTTTATGATGATTAATTTAATAAAGATAAAGGAAAGTATGTTATGTTTTCTTACTAATATTTATTGTAATAATGTTGCATTTTTGTTACATTTATATTTTACATGGTAAATGGACAAGTTTATTATTTTATCTCAGAATTTGAGAATTGGGAAATCAATATCATCAAATAGCATTTAAATAAATTAAATATTTTAATAATAATTCAGCACACTGAGTTCTGAAAAATCCACATACAAATCCAGTAAGACCTTCTTATATTAGTCTTTTAGTTTTAATGTATAGAAAAAAAATCATTCTGTAGTAATCAATTTGACTTTATTTATATGGTATTTTTTTTTACTTTATTAGCTAGCTTATAAGTATAGTATGTAAGACATTTAAGTGCTTTATATAACTGTATATGTATGGAGATATATTATTTTAAGAAATAGATGTTTTTTACAATGTTTGCAGACCATATTTTTTAAGCTTCTTCAGCCCTTCAATACACAAACTCCAAATTCCTTAAAGAAAATTACCATACCCACCCCATAGGGGTGCCATTTTCCATTGTAAAGTTTTGCTTGTTTTCCTATTTATAAAGGGTTTTTCTTTTAAGTTATCTCCGGTTAGAGTAGTAGGATAATATTTGATCTATTACAGATCCAAATGGGCACATATCATGGGACACGGGGGGATGGATGTACGCTTTCCCAGCGCTGGCGTTGGTGATCACTGCCGTCGGCCTTCTGTTCGGATGCACTTGGTGTTACCGACATAAAGATTGTAAAGTGAGTATTGGTTTAGTGATTATTAGTTGAGATATGGCAATTTTTTCAAGACTCATATATATGTGTAATCATCAAATTTTATAACTCGATAACTTTACATCAGCTTGAATAACAACAAACAATGACAATGTGCAGATTTCTCACATAATTATAGATAATGTTTGTCAAAAAACACCATTGTAGCAGCGTGTACAATGAACTCAAAAATGATTTCAAATCGACATAAGAATTAACAGTTTTTTTCAACTTTAATTGTTTATTTATATATAAAGATTACAATTAAAGGGACGTTAAACTCAAAATGAAACAAAACATACGATAACATTACGAACGAGGCGGATAAAAAACCAGAGAGAGCGAACAAACTCTTTCATAATTGACTGCAGTTTCATTTCGCCCGGCAAATGTTTGCAGAACTTTGAAAGTGAACTTGCAGTGCACATCAAAAATGCGCTATTCTGTCCGTAATCTCGTAGTTGGAACTAATAAGCGTTGTATTGTATCTACATATCTAATCAGGCGGATGAATGGGGTCAATGCACCCGCCTTACTACGACATTATCACCATTGCGTATAAAAAAGTGAATCACTTATCTACGCTACGCAATACGTTGTTCATTAAGATGTATTGTGAATCAACGGTTCTTTTATATGGCCAAGTTAATTGATGTACGCGGCTTTAATGAATTCTGCACTTGGTTACGTTGATGTTGAGGTTTAAAGAATTTTAATCTGATTTATTTACTAGTGTAGTAGCGAGGGTACTATTCTTTGTCCAACGCGTAATACAATTCGATTTATATTGTTAGTGTTAGTAAATAACTAAAAGTAGTAAAATTGTAAAGTGTTAAAAAGAGAAAATAAAGGTGTATTGTGAGAAGAGGAGGTTTTTTGTTACACAGAAACCATGATAAATACAGCAAGTTATTAAAGTATATTTTGTATTTAAATATTAAAAAATATAAACGGCTAGCATATGCTTGACCATAAATCGCGTTTATAATCTGTTATAAAGAATAATATGTATAAGTGAACCAACAATATTTTCTAACAATTGCGGCGAAGACACAAGACATATCTATACTCGATACAGACACTTCCCTAAGAACAGCGCGGCTTCGCTCATTAGTCTAACCCTCGATTCAATTGAGACATATCAAGTTACGTCGGCGAGGGTCTCCCACACCCCGTAATTACCATTTAGTCATGGGACATCCGACAATTAGTCATTTACAAGAATATTTGGCAGCTGATCGTTCTATTCTACGCGATGATGCATCCGTAGGAGATGCAAAGAATAATTCATTTGGATGTTGCTTAGAGATTTATGTTCACCCGCATAGAATTTAATCCAGTTTATCCGATATAGATCACGTTAATAGGATGTGATACTTAATAATGATATGGCGGTTCGTTAGAACAAAATATTACTCACAACGAGCCCACAAAACTTTTCTCTTCAATATCAATGTACATAGTATTTATAAAACAAAGTCGCTATCCGCCGTCTGTCTGTCCCTATGTATGCTTAGATCTTTAAAACTACGCAACGGATTTTGATACGGTTTTTTTTTAATAAATAGAGTGATTCTTAAGGAAGGTTTATGTGTATATTACATGCGTAAAACCGCGGGGTGCGGCTAGTTATTATATAAATAAGAGACAGACCGTGTCTGTTTTTCTGTCATGCTACGTTCACTTGTATAGAGGTTTTTTTATGTACGTATATACGCTACTTTATATGTGACTGTCCTCGCCCTGCGGTTTTGACCGCATTTATGCATGTATTATACACACAAACCTCTTTATCACTATCTAATAAAAAAACCCGCATGAAAATCGGTTATGTAGTTTTGAAGATTTAAACGTACTTAGAGACAGACAGACGAAAGCGAATTAGTGCAATACTATGTAATGATGATACGTTTTACTTTAGATAGGTATGGTAGTTTAGATAGTTTTCTATTATAGGTTCGAGTATGTGTTTATAAAGTGTCGTAATAGTAATTATAACCCATCTCTTGGGAGTTCTCTTTAGGGAAATACAATAGCAATTGTTACGGCTGATCAAACCCATGAGACGACCAGATGGAATATATTTTCCAAATACTATTAAACATTATCTAATATAGCTTCATGACTATTTCAGTTATGACGTTTTTGGAAAGTGTTACCAACTTTTTAGAAATTTCACTTATATATCTTGATTATCAATAGTTATAAAACACTTATAGATCGTATTTATATTATTAAATATAAACGAAATTCAAGCTGGTTGGTAAAAAATGTTAAACAAAAAAAAATGTGCAAGAAATATATACATTTTTACTCTTAAAACTGTGTACGTGAATTTGTTTCACATACAATATTTAAATGGTTCTACGATGAATAGACTAGTTTGTATGGATCCAGATTATTTAAAAGGAGAAGATGCATAATATAGATATCTTTGTTTAACATACGATCTTGGCGCGTACGTAATACTTATTGACATCGTATTCACCAACTTAACATATAAATACTAATGCTGCCTATCTATGAAAGGTTAGAATAGAAAACCTTGCAATAATTGTTATTAGTCAAAGGATTATATAAAAAATATGATAAATATGATAAAGAAATTTTACGTATAATATTATGTAGATACTTACATTACATTATATTTTTTTAGAGGTAACGATAGAAGATTAAGTTATGACTTATGAGTCATAACCTAAGATGAATCTCGAAGTTAATAGTTTAAAGTTGAAAATGAAAAAGGTCGTCTATAGTTGTGGTCTTAAACTATAAGCTTATTGTAAACTTGTAAATATAGCTAAATATGGTTTAAAGGTATGGTAGTTCTGGTCTGAAGCTCAAAATTAAGTGTAAATATAGCCGACAAAAATAGTGTAACGGTCGTCTATATTTCTCTTCTTAAACTATAAGCTTGTTGTAAACTTAGCTAAAAGTAACGGTCGTCTATGGTCGTGGTCTTAAACTATAAGCTTTCTAGCTAAAAAGTGTAAATTTCGTATATAGTTCTGGTCTTAAACTATAAGCTCGTTGTAAACGTAGTTTTAAATGTTCCGCCAACACTGCGGCTACGGCTAGTAATTAAGGCGCTGAATAAAACGCGGAACCGCTGCTGTAATATTCTGTTTTTGCGGCGTAAGTAGGTATTCAGATGGTGGCCGAGCTTTTTGTTTTATTTGTTCCGTTTCACCCATTGTTCCGTAGAAAGTGATGAATTTAGAACGGCGACGATTTTTATTCTATCTGTCGCGGTGTGTCCGGGCTTTAGTTGGACGTAATTATGTGTTAATGGGTTAACCGCTAAAATAATATGGTCTGTGGTAGCCTAGGAGAGTTCTTACAGTATATTGTATATAATTGTATTTTTTTGTATGAGGACAATCTTAACTAATGTTTTAAATGGTAAATCTTGTTATGATGTATGATTATGTACGTGGATAAGGTGTTCGTTAATCTTTCTAGTTAAAAAAAGAATGAATTTAGTTGATATGTGGCATGCGGGTATATAAGGAATGAATGAATACGTAGAATAGAATATTTTTGTCGCTATCTATCCACTACACGAGTTAAATCACATATAAATATAATTGTTCTGACCTCTGGTCATTACTACACTTATTCATAGAAGCTTTTTGCGTTACCTTCATTTTTAATTTAGAATATGCTAATCAAGTTCTCTAGTTGACTGTACCTAGTAATGGAGTGGTGTCGTACCGTGTAATAAAGTAAATATATTAATAAACGTTTTCCTATAATTTTGCATACAAGAAACATTTATCAATATAATGAATGTATAAATAATTACCTACTGTCTATGTATTGCAATAACTATTATATTATTGTGTAGGTAAAGCCCGTCTTATTATTTTAAAAGCTGAATGTTATAATGGATTGATAATGGTTCCTATCGTGATGCGTGTGTCAAGGGAATTCTGAAATTATTAGGAACAATTCGGCAAAAATACTTAGCCTAATGCTTTATAACCTAACCTTTTAAGGCTTAGATCAATTAGTTCTAGATACGGATATTTTTACTTCTTACGTGAGCTCACGTACGTAAAGAAATATCGAGTAGTTTTACCGACCAAGGCCGTCTTATATCGTTCGCAGAGAGTCTGCAAAGGTACCCGGGATCCCCACTCGCTGCGGCAGAACGATTTACAGTAGGGGTTTTGGTCGGTAGAATTCCGACATAACCCATGGTCCTTCCCCGAGGTCTATGGGTATCCTATGAGGATTTCCCCACTATAAAAAAGGCCGTGTTATATCGTGTGCGTGATTTTTTTTATTTCGTTAAAAAGCGTATACCAGTCTCGTTACTAGGTAGGAATACCACTTAGCCATGTTTCTGGAACATTCGTAGCATCGCAAAATGAGCAGCTAATAGCAGAAACGGTTAAATTCTAGGGTAGTCAGGCATTTGTCACTACGACATTGTACTTAATATTTTACGCATTTTAGTAATAAATTTAAACCGTTAAATTTTAATATATTATAAAATTGGATCTGAATAAAGACAGTAAGTATATAATTCGTGAACAAACTGATGACGTCGTCACGTTTATAGTATTTATAAATTACCAATGTTACGTGATGTTTAAACAGACTGATCCCAAGTCAACAAATACGATAATATTTTATCTTGATCTCTTAACGATAAACTATCTTTAAGTATTTTCTTATACAGTACTTTATATCTGCACAGAGGTTACCTTAAAAATCCTATACGCCTTTTTAGCAAGGTTACAGTTGTTGATAAATTGTAAGTGAATAATAACGAAAGGTTGAAAGGTACAACTAGTCTGGATTGAAGTTGTAAATGTTTGGCTTTGAAGTTTTCTTGACAGTCTGGACATTACTTGACGTCAGCAGGAAAAAGCAGGTGGGTTTAAATCAGATTGTGTTGCTTCCTGTATCCTGATCTTTTTGTATAGCGATGGCGTATTCACGGAACGTTCCGCAAATCGGACAAGTACCCCAACCCGTTGTAATTAATGATAAAATGTTTCTGTTTAAAAATATACCTTTATTTTCATAAAACGAACAGAATCCTTTTTTAATGAGCGGGAGTCCTGAATACGAAACGCCAAGAGCTAATTTTCCATTAGCGAATTGGGTCATACTTTTGGGTGCAATGTACCGTGAAGAATGGGTCGTTCTTCCTCTACATTTTTACGTGTTCCTTTAGCTAGTGTTACCTTTATTATATTACTAGATTCTAAAAGTTTTTAACTCGGCTATCCCAATTTTATATTTCTTTCTTAGTAATGTCTTCCAAATATTTGCCATAAAGTAGTTTGAGGTTTAGAAATTTCCTAAAGAGACCCCTTTCTGTAGATTCTTGCAACGATAGCCTAGTTTTATCTAAATTAGTGGTTTTTGTTACGAGCCCTGTGAATGTTCTATCATCGTTCTAATGAAGCGTCATTTTCCACAAGAATCGAGTCTCAGCGTAATGATATGTTTATGTAATTATATATTACGACTCGTTACGATATCGCCTGCTGTGAAGGACACGTGTTTCAAACATATAGTTATTATATACAGAAACAAGAAAAGGATAAAGATCCTATACGTTGCGCTTAAGCTGAAAACATTGCAACGATAAAAATAGTTAGAACTTAGACTGACCTTAACAATATTATCATTAAAGGTTGCGGTTCGCATAATATAAGATGGTTATTTTATTGACATATTTGAGTAGTGACCTCCGCTATACACCTCGTGAGTCTCGCTCCAAGCAATATCATATATACAATATTATAAAGCTGAAGAGTCTATTTGTTTGTTTGAACGCGCTAATCTCAGAAACTCCTGGTTCAAAAAAAAAATATTGAAAAGACTATTTATCGAGGAAGGCATTAGGCTACAGAACATCACGCTGCGAGTTATACGAGCAGTATTAAATAAAGCTAGACACAAAATAAAAATCTATCATGATGTGTCATAGGCGTATAAAAATCACTTCGCGAATTCTTTCCCGTTGGACTTTGCATTAAAAGCACTAGACTACGCACGAGACATTCGTAATTACTGGACGGATGGTACGCGATATTATGTCTTACTGTTTACACAATAAGATTGGATGCGGGTGTATTTTTAACAGCGCTGAGAGACGGTGCAGTGGCGCTTCGAGTTGGCACGCTGCCTGAAGAACGATCCTAGCTAGGATTGCCGAGATGAAATATACGACAACTTTTTAATTTATAAGCCGTAGTAGTCGAGTTTAATCTGTTTGCGAAAACATTTCCGAAACTGCAAACGAAATTTGGCACTTTTCGAAAAGCGTTTCAAAACGTTTTTGCCTACCTGTAGTTTGGTTTGGGAATGGGATAAAGTTTAAAGGCACGTATTTGCATATAGAAAATGTAAATAAACTATTATTATTTATTTGTAAGAATGAATGGAGCGTTCGTGTTTGGTATTTGTTTCAAAACAATAACAATAAATAGTTTGCAAGTGTGTCAGGTTCTATAACAAGAAACAAGAAAATGTTGACTTTATTTTTAACTTGGAGTTTTGAGCAAAATATTTTCCCAAGCATAAGGGATTATATTGCCTTCGAACTATTTTTGTTAAGTTTGTACGTGGGTGGCAACCCCTGTCTCCAGCTGTGGCCTATGTAACCCCGTGCCCCTAGTATTACTCTCAGTAATGCATGTAGGTACAGTCGACGCCGAAGTTAATGAACACATTCAAAAATTACAAAACATTTTAAAGCTATGTTTACATCGGTTAAATTGGACATCTCAATTGTATTGTTTTATTTTATTTGTTACATTAAAATTTTAACAAGTACAATTTTTATTTAAGCAGTTACTCTCCACGTTGTACTTTTTCAATTTGAAAATGGCATTCATTCGAAAATCGTATCTCTACATTAGCTATATGTGCAAAGGCGATTTTTTTAATATATTACTCTGTCCCTTTAACACCACACTTTCGAAAAAATATTTCAGCTCAAAGATGTCTTATAATTTCACATATGTTCATCAACTCTCGCAGTCGGCCGTACACAAGTGCACGTATATAATGTGCGCGCACAATGCGGGCTTGTTGACCTAGCGATGAACTCGAAACTCGAAAACATTAGAAAAGTTGACGCCGGTTCGGGATGTGTAGTGTCCTCGAATCTCGCCTACACCTAGACCCCTTTTTATCGAAAACCAAAGCTTTATATGTAGTATTTCTTCTCGTAAGTAATGAGTCATGATTTGTCTCGATAGTAATGGATCTATCTTTGAGACGTAATTCTCGTTGTATTTCCCTGTCAGTTACTGCGTTTAATCTCATATCTTCTTTTCTATATGATCGCTCTGAAAGCGAGCCAATAATTTTTTTTTTATAATATGAAGAGGGGAGACGCGCTGGACGCACTCCTGATGGTAAGAGTAACGCCAGCCCATAGCCAATGCAGTGCTACCCGGAACTTTGCTATAAAGCGCAACTCCGGGCAGGGGTGCACGGAAACTTTTTTATATATATTAACAAATTATAAGCCGTGCTTTGTAGTTTTGCCTGAGTTGCTCCTGTTCCTGGCAGTACCGGGATAAAAAGTGTGTTAATCTAGGATATCATATACCTGCATTGGAAACGGACCGATCCTATATCATCTGACAAATAATTATCTCTTTATTATAAATTTATCAAAATACAGAAACCTCATGACTAAATCGCAGTCTTTGTTCACTTTTAGCAATTATGTAACGCCTTTAGAAATCTTTAAATGCAAAATAATTCAGCTTTACGACACTCTTCATAACTGCAATTACATTGCATATTGTAATTTCTTAGTGTAGCTGAAAGAAATGTAATTTACATTGACAAACAGTTTTTGGCTCGTTAGAAAGCTGTTATCCTATTTATGCATAATCAGATATTAAAGCGTAACGTTAAATATTAAATACCCTATAAGGTGTCCTTATTAATAGGTTTTTTTTTTGTGGGGACATCTTCACGCATACCTACAAATCGACTAGTATTAGTATGGGGTTTCCATACTGTCCCGCTATGCGCCGAAGTAATGGGTGTTCTTATGGTCTCTTCTGCAACAAGAGTGTCTAGATAATCCAAGTGTATACGAGAGCGAGCACGGAATTAAGATTCAGAAACGTCGTAATCAAATGACTAATCGTTCTAAAAATTGCACTGGTATAATAAATCAACAGATCAAAGAGTGGCCTTGTGAATCGATTTACGTAATTTGAGTATGGTACGAACGCCTTGACGGCGAATGAGTCAGCAGATAAGCTAAGATTAACGGCCTTGGGGTAGGTCACAGGTTTTTAGAAAGGCTCGATTTGATAAACCAAATATCCTCTTGCTTCTGGACATTGTTTACCGATTACATTATGAGGAAGTAAAGTTTAAGTACAGAAGGAACCTTCGCATTGTCTTTAAAGCGAGGAATTTATGATTCTCCGATACGTGACTGTATATGGGAAAGGAATGTATAGGTTTTTTTTACGTTTTAATAATTAATGATATGAAGTTATGGAAATATTGAGTTGATGACTGAAGCTAGCAGTAATAAGTAAACAATTCTTGATCTCGCAATTATCCTTTAGGTATTATAATTGGCTTCAAACAAATTAATTAAATAAAAGTGTTTGTCTAACTGAGATTATCACTTAAGAGATAAACTTCCATTTAATATTATTGCAGTTTATTTTGTAACTTGCTCAGTTTTAGTCTGGAAAAGTGAGTTTATCTGTAGCATTTTGAGTGATACTACTTCTAATTATCAAGTGAATGTGACTATAAAACCAATAGCTATATTGATTGGTCTTGACATTTGAGACATCGCGGTCATCTGTTGATGAGCCTATAATATACCGTTTGTTTATATGTATGTTGCAAAATGATGCACGACTTTTAAATATAAAAGTACTAACTTCGAAAATGGCATCAAATAGGAATTCACAGCTATATACCAAGATAAGAGCTATCATCAGTACGAAAATTTCATTTTGTTAAGCGGAGGCAATCTTGTTTGCCTCAAATTAAATTCGGCTAGGTCACTTTTGAACGTCTGCCTGGTCTCTTAAATTCCCCGTTATCCAATATTGAATCACGTCACAATCGACGCGACGCCCAGCTTTTATTGAGCGTTCCGTTCTATTAAACAATTAAGCACCACGTGAGACGAACTTCCTCCGTTCATTGTTTGATGCGACACAGCGTTCGACGTGTTTACGGAAAAATATTCTTTCCACGTCATACTGACGTCAGATCCCGTGGGATGATAATTTGGCAAATCGCTTTAATTGGTATCCCTTCCGTCAGCAGTTCTAATTGTAGTGGAATATGATTTTAAAATTCAAGATTTAATTTGATCATTGTTAGATGTTTTTGCTTTGATCAGCTACGCAGTTTGTTATTGATCAGGTGTGATGTTCTCCCATGAGTAATAATTACAAAGAAATCTACCTACCTCAATGTTATTTTTGATTACTCATTAAAATGCCAGTAGTGTTAACATCGTGCTTGATTAAATTTGAATGTTGATACGTGAAACATACCTTTGTTTATTAATTAGTTTAAGCGCGTTGAGTCATCGAGATAACACATGTTTATAAATAGTTGTCTCTCGTCGTGTTTGTGCGTATGTACCGCGCCCGGCAGAATGTCAACAGGAATATCTGAGTGCATGCTTCAGATACATTGGCCTACTGGACTTTCATTTTGTTGTTATTAGGCCATAAACTTACCAAGTATTATTACGCAGTACATATTTTTGACATGCTTAAGGAGACGTTTTCTGATTTGTCTAATTTGTAAAATCGATGACCTTTAAATAAGTATCCCGAAAATATTTGGTGACCTTATTGATGTGATAGCCCAACTTATTATGATAATAGCAAGGTTTGCATGTTAAAGTTATAGGAATCATTAAATTCATTTCATGAAGTTTACCTTGCTTGACTTTATCTAGTGGCACCTCGAGATTTTGCCCATGTAATTATCCCATAGTAATATCGGGTTTAATATATTTTTATCATTATATGTTGTTTTATCAATCATATAATTTTACTGCATGTCAGTCGATTCTATTCAGTAGTTTTTGTGTGAAAGCGTTATAAAGATAAAAGATGGTCAGAAACTTCCGCTATTTCTAATATCTCTTAATAAGAATAGCAAGGATTTGTTGTAATGTCAGTTGTAAAATGAAATTATTTTTAGAAACCACAATTATTGGTATAACATAATTAAATAGACGTAAATAGATATCTGTACAATTATGGTAAACCTACCCAGTAACCATAGCTTCGCTAGTGTACCAACGTGATCTCGATCGGCGCAAGCGCATCATTAACTATACTATAGGCGGTGAGTCACTCCGTATACCCACCTACATGTTCAAGCCCGCTAATTACATATTACTCGAGCGACTGTACTGTCTGTACAGTGTAGTGTGTACACTGTAGATAATAAGTTGCTACTTGTTTTGTAAATACAACGCTTATTGCGACTTAATTTATTATTATGAATGATAACATTTATTTTAGAATGTTTAAAATGTGTAGGTTTCTCATTTATTAGGTTATAAATGGATGCTGTGACAGCAGACAGCATGTAGATATTGGATCTGTAATTACTTATAAAAGAACTCGGACTACCTGCAAACTTGAATCACCTATCCATCTGCAAAAGTTGTTGAAAATATGCTATATATATATTACCCTTTAGGGAGCAGAAAATAATCTAAATCTAAAAACGCTACTAGTTAAAAAAATCAATCACTAATCATAATTAATTTTACATTAAATAAGTCCCTCCTCAGTTTTGAGATATTTTTGAAACATTTAGTTCTCAACAACTTTTTATGTTGACCGTACTTCGTTGTGCGACCACGTGGTCTCATATACAGTGCCGTCTGCTGATAAGTTGGTAGTAAGCACACCCACTAAGAGTCTACTTATGAATAACTTGTTACCGTTTCGAATGGCGCGTATGCTTTGAGTTTTTGTAATTGTTTTCAACGTAATTAGTTATGGATATGTTTAGTATATGAGTAATTAAAGAACACGTGTTGGTTTTAAATTTAAGTTTGGTACGTGTAAGAGTTTTTGGTTTTGTACAGATAACAATACGAATCGGTAATATTTTAATGCAAACTAAAGAGATTAGATTATATTTAAAAACATAAATTAATTTCTTGCCACCGTTTAAAGGACTGACAGAAAAATCTTCAATTGGTTATTGGCTTCATACTATCTAGTATGTAACTTACTACAACTAACTTGTCTACAATACTGAATTTGCGATATAATATGGAGTAAAGCGAAGAGTATATTTGATTATTGAAATCCAATTACCAGCGTGGGAACGCAGCGGCAGACGGTCGACGCAATGTCACAGTCCGTTGCCTTTTGTATGCCCATCCCATACCGATATTGTCCAAAACAATAATACACAAGGTTACTGGAGCACAGAATAGTTTGAATCCAAAACTTTATGTTAATACAAGCTGTTGCCCGCGACTCCGTCCGCGTGGACTTTCATATAAACTTTGACCTCCCCCCTTCTCTCCATTGTAACCCTTTTTTCCAGTTAAAAAGTAGCCTATGTTTTATCTCAGGCTCTAGACCATCTGTGTACCAAATTTCATTAGAGTCGGTTCAGTGGTTTGGCCGTGAAAGCGTAAAATTATAAAAGAGTTACAACCCCCCTTCCCCCTTATTTTTGCTTGCCTTTTTCTTACTTTTGCATTTATAATATTAGTGTAGAAAAATGTACGTCTTGGAACTCGCGACGGAGGGGATACCTTAAGATGTAGGTTAGAGTGAGAAAGAATGGGCCTGCTATCTCATCAGAAAGGGATGCCAGACATGCTGGCGATGTAACGCGTAACGTAACGAAGAGGTTTAATGTCCTAATGGAAGTAAATAATTAACCAATTTGTTAGAGATATTAGAGTGATTTTATTTTATCTTTGAGCTCTCGTATTAAAAAATATCGTTTTTAGTGTACTGTACAACAACTCATCAATAACGCCAGAAAACGTCTTATCAGTCAAGAAAAATATATATGTTATTGACACTTTTAAGTGTTATAACGAGGTAAATTGATGTTAAAGTGGGTTCGTACTTTGTAGTTACAAAGGTACTTAGGACCCGAATCTGACGGACTAAGATGGACACAGTAAGGTTTTCATTAGAGGTCTGAGATATATCTATCGCAGAAGGTGTCGTCGTAGTAGTTGTAGTGATGCCGAGGGAGTGATTGTTTGCTTCATGAAGGCTCTTTCTTAGGTTCTTAATAAGTAAAACTTCAGACTATCATAATAACGGCGTGTATTCTTGATTAATAGTTATTCAATATCTGATTATTTTCCACAATGCTGACGTTTTTATTGCAATTGACAAATTCCACATAATTCTTTTAAGTTTGAATTTAAACATTGTAATAAACCAAGGAGGTTCGACTAATTAACTAATATTGAAATAGTTTTCACTATCTTGATTATTCTTTTCGTCCATCTGCTCCGATATATCGTATTTCCCTACTTTAAAATACTGCTATAATATTTGGATTTCATCTGATTCAGAAATTCCTTCTACCAGAACAAAGTCACACTATTTGTCAGCGTAATATTACTTCCAAAATAACTGGTTATTAGCAGATGATTGTAAGCGGATGGTAGGTATAGTTATTGTCCAAATAAATCATTATAAATTCCACATAGACGCCGTGTTGTGACTTGTGGGTGAATCGTAAAATGCTGAAACCGCGTCAACGGCCACGTCGCTATTCAAATTATTTTGGCACGGAACAATATCTTTAATATCGATGCTATTTTTGTTCGGCGTTCACGTGTATCTTATTGAACGGGGAGTGCAGTTTTTGCTAACAAATGCCTTACACCTATATTCTATGTCTATGTTGCTTCATTTAAATGGGTTCATAATAGGTAAGCTTGTGGGGTTGTAGAGAAAAATCTAAACCGAATCACATTTTTTATCAATTAACAAAGGTTTGCTCGTTTAAATTAAGTTTTAATTAATTAAAGCAAACCTAAGGTTTTGCTTTACTTATTTTTTAGAATTAGAGTGTGTACATTGTACATTGTGGTGGATCATCGACAAAGCCCTTAAAATAAATTTAAAAAAATCGAATGAACCGATTTTGAAATTATTTTGGATAATAGAAAGGTTATATTACTGATGGTGTATAATGAAATAGGTCCAAATACCTGTTTTTATTCTGTAAGTTACGGTCAAAAGCAAGTTTAACTTTAGATATTAAAGTTAACATGCAAAACTATACATAATAATTTATATAGGTATACTTAGTACATATTGCTTATAATCGTTATTTAAATACATTTTTCCTGTTGTGTCGGTGTGTTATGGTTGTCTACTGCAACATTATTGAGATGCAAACTTATATTGATTAATGCTCTAAATAATTATTTTATGGAAAAATAATGGATCTGGGTAGTTCTACGATAAGAGGTTTCGAGCCCTTAGAAGATACGGCCAAGGAAAAAAGTTGGAGTTTCTTCATGAAAATGTTAAATAATGATAATTAACCCATTGATTAGCCTTTTCACCCAAGGGCAAGTTAATTCACTTATATTTTATTACTTTTTTAAGGGCCAGGGTAAATATCGAGGCCAGGGTAGAGACGTCCAGGTCAGGGCACCTATATATTAGACCACGGGAGTGATTCAAGCTATGAAATAATGAATTAAATTAATAATATCAATTGTTATTAAGCATTACGCCTTTATTTTTAATCAAACCATCTTTTTAATCAGACTATTAATTTGGTATTTTTAAGTACTCTCACTTTTCCGTAGTAGATAACAAAATTAAATTAATATGTCCAAACATTAAATAAGTAGCTAGACTATCACCTTTAACAATAATCAGAGTTGGGATGATAGTTAAGATATATAATAATTAAAATAACATTAATTATTTAACAACTTTATAAAATTAACAAAATAAGGGCACCTTCCAACTTATATAATTAAAAAAATGGGTTTAGACGACAGAATAGTGAATATGAGATCGTTTTATTGCACTTCGTCATGAATCTGTCGAGATTTTTCAGAGTATCTAGAAGAACTCTTCCATGTACCATAATCTGTAACAATATTACAATGTACAAGAAAATTAGAAATTTTATGACATCAGTACAATCTACCTATATCTAAATTACTTTGAGACAACATTATATGATATGTTTTATCTCCCCTGACTAGTAACTCTCCCCCTGGAATTTATTTTGGCAGGGGAGATACGCCAGGGGAAAGACGTTTTCATGATAAATTGAAATATTGTAATGGACTTATCACATTTTTGGCTTAATTAAATATCCCACTTAAATTACTACAGTATTTATTAATTAAATGTAATACACACAAATTATTCAAATCTATAATATAACTTTTATGACTTACCAGTGGAGAGACACAATGACTTTGCGAGACAATAACATCGCACGTACGCGTTGCGATAAGTAGCAAAATGATGACCTCTAAGAGCTCAATTGTTATGTATGGCTAACTTCTCGTTGTTAGAAGTCCTTGTGAGGAATTCGCAATATAGCCGTTTTATTTTTATGTCGGTAGTAGCGGAACTAAATTTGCCAGGGTAAAGACACAAAAAATACGAGACAAAATTTAAGTACAAAAATTATAGAAAAATTACATATTTTGTTGCATAATTTCGTATAATTAATAAAGAATATTTATTCAAAATGATACTTATCATGATTTATTTAAGAAAGCGATACAAAAAAGTATGGTACTGGCAGTAAATTAAACTAAAATCGGCAATGGGACAGGCCAGGGTAGATACTTTTTTAGTCTTTATGAGCAATTTCAGAAAAAATTATAATATTTTAGCATTTAATTGTGACTCGATTAATTTAAATAAATTAAAATGGTGTTGTTGATTGTAAAGGATTGGACAAAATTACATAAAAAACCTATTTTATAGCGATTGCCGCTCAGGTTACCTCTTATCGTAGAATCACCCATCTAATACTATAGTAATGAGCACTGAGAAGCAGCAAAATATTTTGATTAAACTTTAATCGGTATTTTCTTAATTATAATCAATATACAATTTAAACACATCGTATTAAATTTATTGAACCTTATACTTATGTACTAATAACGTTTCATATTGATAATAATTTGTTGTCATAAAATCTTCTTACATTTTCTATAATAAGTATATTCCTAAATGTATGTCTCTCAATTTAAAGCAGTGGCAGCCCTACCATAAAATATAGATGAATGACGTAATAAGTTTTTCTACGCTTCGAGGAAGTTGGCAATTCACCTGGATTCCGCTTATACACCGAAAAGTTGCAAATACACGATAGCTCTACCTTTAATAAGGAAAAAGTCGCACTCATTACGTTTTTCTGATCAATAAACTTTGATTACTCGTTATACATACTTGTAAGTAAGTTCCTTCTGATAAAGCAAAAAGTTTTAGAGCGAATCGTATGGATTTTTGTTACCATACCCAAAAGCTACTATAGATTTTTTTATAAAAACGTTAAACTAATAGGTGTACGAGTAGTCATAGTAATTATGTGTTTCTACACACTCACGACCTATTGCTTTTATAAGAATAGTAAATCCATTCATATTACAAATAGGAAAATGTGCTTCTTCTTCTTTGTCTTTCTCACACGTCAAAACGGCTGGACCGATTGAGTTGAAACTCTGTATGTAGATAGATGATATCCTGCATTAAAACATAGGATTTTTATCCCGGTATTGCTTAAATTTTAATATTACCATTATATAAATGATATTATTTAAAGGGGCGGCCGATTACAGCGTCGATTTGAATGTAATTAAATTAAAACGACAATTTATTTTAATAAAATTAGCGGAATTAGTGAACTGTTTTGTTTCTGTACTATAAATGAATAGAAAAGGTCAACGACCCATTTCATACGAACAAATAAAGAATGTTTCATACGATTTGCAGTTTGTTTCTGCAAACCCCCATTCATTCCCACTGCAATCGTAAGATGTACTCCATTGTTGTGCTCTTGTCAGTTGTCACAACGTGTGGAGGTATACAGGATGTTTAAGAATGAACTTACGTATGTATTTTGTGTTTTAACCTAGGACATATATATTTGTACGAAACTGGAACATGCTGTTTCTGTGAAATTATATGAAAAACTATTAATTTTTAAACGATGAGATATTTTATTTTTTAATAAGTCAGGAAACGTAAGGAATGGAAGGAAAAATATGTCAGGAAAAAATGTGAAACGTAGTAGCTAGGAGCCTTAATATATTCTTTACACATAATTACAGTTTTACAAAAGGCTACAGTCATTTTTTGATATTCTTTAACGATTCCACATTCAAATAAGTACACACTGTATAGTGAATACTGCGTGCTGAGTTTTTGTTTGATTGTGTAACTGTATACATCGCCGCTTTACATTTTCTTTGTCAACGATTGTACGTCTGTTTGTTTATGTAAAGAAGTATTTGTTATATTCTAAACGTAGTAAACGCATATTATCGCTATGAATCGACTTTCATTCATTATTGTAATTGATTCAATGGCATTTTTTGTACTTGTAACTGAATCGTTTGGTTTTAGTTTGTCTTTTTGTTTTATTTCTTTTTTATTTAGTAACGTAATTCTAAAGATTTAAGCATATATAGATAGACAAAAAGAGACCTTTCTTTATACATACTATGTTATAACTCCACTGTTTAAGGTTCTGAAGCGAGGTTGTCTTACAGAAACTGATTACAAAACATTTATAAACAATGCCAATGAAATGAGGCAAAGATTGCATCCTTGTGAGACACCAAAGGCATAATGGCTTTAACGATGAAGCTAATTTATAATTATGATCAAAGTCACTTACCTCCTACTTAACTCATTATTACATAAATAAC
Organism: Eurema hecabe; assembly: GCA_026213755.1. Classification (NCBI taxonomy): domain Eukaryota; kingdom Metazoa; phylum Arthropoda; class Insecta; order Lepidoptera; family Pieridae; genus Terias; species Terias hecabe. The sequence continues at coordinate 7,978,786 of JADANM010006710.1, forward strand.
AACAATGGTGTTGAAGTCTTAAGACCCAATTCACATAGTACACATGGCGTGTGAGTGTATCGTTTGCCTAATACTATTAACTCTGTTTTTGTACTATGTACTAATTGAAGTTATTCACTTGTATGTACTATGGTTAAATCACGGAGAAATAATCTTTTGTTATTTAATGCTAGTTTTTTCCGCTGTTTTCTCGGATAGTTATATATTTTAATATGTGGATTCGTATCAATATATATTTTATTACACTCCAAAGGGTCAGTTTTTATAAAAATAAATAATTGATTAATTATCTATATTATACAGCGGCCAAATTTGCGGGTTTGTAAGAGTATGGAGGTAAAAAAGCTTAGAAATTATCTTGTGTAACTTTGAGTTCAATCGATTATGAAAATTTTTTTACCAAGAAATCTTTGAAAGTGATTGTCATAGACTATATTAACTAACAAACGAAATCTAACAAGCGCAAGATCGGCTTTTGTTGTCTATATCTACGTTAAGAAGTTCAGTTATGATAAAAGTTCTTATATTAAATGATGTAGTGGCCAGGGTTGGTCGTGTCGACAGTGGGTGCGGCGCGGCTAATGGTCCCCAGCTCGATGAAAACTGCCATTTTCATTCAGCCAATTTGATGCATGACTCACTTTTATCGGACTACCCATCGGTCGCGGCTACCGAACCTTTGGACGTTCGGATATTTTGTATCTGCGCTGTATAAGATAGTTACTAGATATAGTAATATTTAACTATTGTACATGCAGTAAAAGAAACAACAAAACAAACAGAAACGAAGAAAAAAAAAGCAGTAAATAGTATTTTCATTAAAAGCAATTAAAAGTTTGTAAAAAATTATTTTCCAAAAGGTTTGATAAAATATAAATATTTATATTCTATAAATAATAATTTGTAACTTTTCTATCAACTATAATAACTCATAACATCAACAATAATTGACACGAATTTAATTTTTTTGCTTGCGAGTTGACTAGCTCTGCGACACTTTAACAGACTTCAATAAAGGGCCAGTATCAAATACTTTATTTGTTTGTAAATAGAATGAAGCTTATAACATAAAATAACCGTATTAAACTTATTTAACATAATGCATAAAGGTTTTTATTTATATATAAGTACATTTTTCAAATATCATTTTTTGCGTTATGCACAAGTAAAGCAAGTTTGGTTTTAAAGGCACAAGGTTTTTACAATTGCACTGGAAGCACAAAATTTAGGCGTTAAAAAGCATTCTATAGAAGATAGTCTCTAAGGAATGAGTATTTAAATGATTTTTTTTCCGTACGTTTTTGGCCAATTGTTTGCTAATATTGTACTAAATAAAATAGTAATTTGTTTTCATAATTTTTAAAAAAGATGTTTGTTTGATATTGGCCTCTAAGTACTAGTGTCGGAAATCAATTGTATATGTAGGATCTACACAAAGTCTTATCGTAGCAAGAACCCGAGGAAGATATCTGTAAGTCATCGCTAAGAATCAATTCTTCCCTCTATGGGCATTAAAAATCTTATCATTCACATCCCGACTGTGTTAGCTCTTGAAATAGCATAAGTTTTAACAATCAGATACATAACTATACGTGTTGTTACGTTAGTTAAAGATACACGTGCCAAGATAAACGATTTATCTCACGTCAATAGTACAGTGTATAATATATACCTTTTCTTGTCTCCAGCCGAACGAAGGAGCCGATAATCAGGTAGTTTGAGATTCATACGTGTTATTTCACATCTACTAATTTCGTATTGGCTTCTTACTGTTCTGTTTTGCCGTTGAATTTTATTTTCTCTGTTATTTCAGTATTTAAATGTAATTGTGACTCATTCGTTTCTTTATTATCCTCAAGCTGTATCTATCGCTCAATTTACATCAACTATCAATGTTATTAAATCATTAATATTTGTCTTCATAATGATTCATTGCATAGATTTTTCATTGCTGTGTAATTAATAACGAAGTGTTAGTTGCTAATAAAACGATTATAAATCTTTACTAATATCGAGTCATCAAACATGAATATCAAAAGTAAGTGTACAATATAACTAGGTAAAATTATGTTTACAGAGTGTAAGTCGCATATTGCAGCATTATGTATAGTAATAGTTTGAACTATAACTATGTATAGGTCGCGTCACGAATCTTTAGCGCTGAACGAAACCTGCGCAGAAGTCAAAAATAAGGTATGGAGGTAACGGTGCGGCGCGCGGGGCGCGTGATCGTCGGGTGCGCGAGCGTTGATTTGTCGTCCCAGTCGTGTTGTCTTTCTCGCACCAATACGTCAATTACGAGCGCGATTCTACCGATGCGCAGCTTTTCTCGTCCAGCGCTAAACATAAATGACGCGACCTATACGTACCTAGTTCAAAGCAAATTGTTCTTTAAATAGTACGTCAAATCCAAACAAATCTTTATTTTAGCGGACTGCCCATTATAGTAACAATTACGTATTCGTCACTCTCTAAAAATGTTTTCTTACTCCATACTTTTGATATTCAGAACATTTATTTCGCTGTAACGACTTATTGCTGTGATATATCATTTGCATGTAACATCGTAATAATTTCTATTCCGTATCGTTTAAGTTATGCTTATGTAAGTGCTAGACTCAAGCCTAGTGCCGTAATAGCCACTACAAGATGTAATTTCTCCAACCCTGAGAGTCCTTGAAGGGTTTCACTTGGATTTCCATTTTACAAACTTATTCGTATTGGGTTGTTTTCAGTCGTACCTTAACTTATATTGATATAGATGTTAGCTTTATTGAATACAAGGAAGTGGTTATTTTGTTTGTTAGGATCATTCACCTTAGTATCATTGTACATAGATTAACATGGTATGTATGTATTTAAAGTCAAAGCTTTCGTTAATGTTTTCCGTAGAAATTTCATATCAAGCTTTAAGTACGGTGTAAATAGTAAAAGGGTTTTGAAATTGTACATTAATGCGGTATCAATTTGATCATTTCGGCCTTTGTAGTAAGAACTATTCTCGCTTGCACAATAATAGCTAAGCTATCAAGGAGCGAAGCACAAGTAATTTTCAAATAATCGCCTCGCTGTAGAGTAATTACAATTATAGGGCTTGCCGAACAGCGTCTCTACTGAGAATTATTAGAATTAATATCTGTTGTTATTTGCAAGCTTAAGGGAAAGTTACAGTCTATTTTGTTTTCAAACAAATTATCAGAATAGATTTACGACAAATAATCTTCTTTAATAGAATTCAATTTATTGTACAGTTCACGCGTTCAATTCCTGCTTTATTAAATAATTATTATTAGCCTAAAAATGTTTCGCTTGAACTCATAAGCTTAAGTCCCCAAAACACTTTCAATAGCCCATATTAAAGAACACCTCTTTCCGTTAGTTATTCACAGCGAGCGCGACACACTTGCACGATGGCCGCAGGTCGCAGCCTCCGGACTCGGGCTTCTCCGAGCCGGTCAACAACAACATCAGCGAGGACAACAACAACGGTCCGATCTCACTGCGCGAGATGCAGAACATCGCCAACAACAACGCAGCGGCCTACATCACCAGCGAGAATGAGGAGCGGAATCGAGTGAGGGACTCGGTCGTGGAGTTTGAACCGCTCCCGTCTGGGATACGTGTGGTCGATCCGTTGGAGAGATGCGCTGATTGGTTCGGTAAGATACTTATTATAATATTAATAATAAGCCTCAATTTAAAGGAGTTCGAGACTATATTGTTAGTTACAAAGCTGATGTAGATCGTAAATAGAATATTCGACGTAATAAATAATCACAATAAAAGAAAAAGCATAAATTGAAAAGTATTCCCATAGCGTTTCATTCATGTTGGACGATGCGCAATAAACTTTTCCTTGCCTTATTGTGCCTCTAAAGTTATAGTCTGGGTCTGGCTTCTTGAATGGACTTTCCACAAAACGATTGCTCAAATAAATAGCATTGTGGAACTGTAAGTGGTTAGGTTATGCGTAAACGTATTCATAGTGGCTGTTTATTTGTAGGCGGCGAAGACTTCCCTAGAAGTCAACTGCAGTACCTTCGGGAAATAGGCAACGGCTGGTTTGGTAGAGTAAGTATCGAATGCGATTTATTTAGAGAATTTAATTTATATAGTACAATAGTTTGTTGATTGTGAGTTTGCGAAGAGTGTTATTTTTTTTTACGAACACAAAGCTTTATAAATATAGATCACACAAATGACATACAGTTTTACATGGTTGATATTGTAAGACAAGACTGGTAAAATAGATAATGATTTTACCAAGCTAATTTAAAATTTAAACACCAAATGGATTTAATTGTAGTATTTCTTTTTCAACCCTCCAATAACAGACAGATTTTCCCCGCTACCCTCCTTTAACTAACTGTTAATACAGTATGAAGATAATAAACAGCTAAGCTTCACCCTAGGTCGTAGAAGCGGAAATAGAAGACGGTCCTTCATCCACCACAGTGGCAGTCAAGATACTGAACCATGACGCGAGCTTGGAGGACAAGGCGCGTTTCCTGGACGAAGCCAGAGTGTACCGTGACATCAGCCACGAGAACGTGCTGCCGTTTGTAGCCAAGTGTCTCGCTGAGGACCCGTGGATGTTGATCTTCGAGCTGTGTTCTATGGTAAGATTTAGTTGGCTCTTTTCTTTCTTTGTAACGATCTTTTATGATAGTGTCAGTGTAAAGTGAGATGCAAGATACTTTGTAAGTGTACCGGACTGTCGCAGTGCTGGTTATTTAATCCCCTCAATGAAATTGCTCAATTCAATTTTGTGTAGTATCATAATTTCAGGAACTAAAAAATATTGCCTACGTAATATTGTGTCATTCCTGAGTATAATAATTTCGGAATACCCAATTCGAAGTCAAAGTTCAGAAAATACTTTTGAATCGTCGTGGTATGTGTATCATATTAATTAGTTCTACATGAATATTTGAATAGCAAATGTGTTATGAATTAAACTAATTGATATCCCGGACTCCATCAAGTGATGGTAAAGGAAGTGATCTACGAAGGAGTCTTAAAGCTTGTAAAGTAAAAATTGACTAAGCTCCTGCCTCCTACGGTCTAAAGTCTTAACCCCTCTAAATGTGTGTCCATTGTTGATTTTAGGATCTACAGCAGTATCTGGAGGTGAACCGGCCCAAGATGGCGATCCTCAACGAGAGCGGAGTTCCATTGCAGCTCATGTGTGACGTCAGCGCCGGATTAGCACATCTCCACTCTAGGGGATATTTGTACGGGTATGTGTAGAAAATATTTATAAATGTATTCTCATTGATGTGTACTTGTATGTAACTGTGCTTAGCAAAGATAATTCTGACTTTAAATACATTCTTTCTTTTCTTAATGTAGTAAATTTAAAATGTTTACTAAAGTAGGTAATAGTAAATTTGTTTGTCTTTTTTTTCAACGACACCGGATTTAGTTATAAGTTCGGGAATGACATCTCCCGAAAATCTTTGTGTGATTCTCGTTTGATATATGTACGAACTTGTTCTTGAATTTAGGTATGAAGCGTATTTTACGTCGATTCGTCGACATTATGTTTTTAATTTAAATGTTATTTATGTATGTATCTAAAAGTGCCAGGTGATCAGGTGATGCCTCGAAGAATAAGGTATGATGAACTCTAACATCGGTCGGAACAGTTTTAATTAACTCGCTTCGGGAAAACGCATTTTGTATTGCAGAAACTAGTTTTAACTGATATTATATTCAGACATTAGTCAATTCTAGTATTAACAAAGGCATTAAGTAAAAACAAGTTCTAACTAGTTTTAACTATAACATCTATATCGCGATAAGCATTATTATTAGGTTATTCATGTATGTTGTAACAGGCCGGTATGGAGCGGCGGTATCCTAGTGCGTGTGGCGGGTGCGGGCGGAGTGGGCGGGGCGCGCGCGCTGCTGGGCCGCTACTGCGCGCCGCCGCCCGCGCACGCGTGCTGCCCGCCCGAGAGCCTGCACCGCCCGCCCGACCACACTGTGAGTCTGATACACACACACACACACACACACGCACGCACGACCCCTCTATGACTTATTGACTAACGACAAATTTAAAATTTAAACACGCATAAAATATTAATATTTTCTCCATGTCTTTGTGTTCTGATGACGTTTCTATTGTTTTGTCTTACTTATAGAATATGTCTGTATGTAATGTAAAAAAAACGAACTATGACCTCTTAGACACGGAGGTTTAAGCACATCAAAGCAGGTAGCGTTATAAATATAAGAATAACAGGTAATATATTTTTAATGAAAAGAATGTAGATAATAATTGTCAGTAACGGTTATAATATGTTACACTCGCAGGCGAGCACGGAGGTGTGGTGGCTGGGCTGCGTGGTGTGGGAGGTGTGCGCGTGGGGCGCGCCGCCGCCGCGCGACCCGCCGCCGCCCGCGCTGCCCTGCCCCTACCGCACGCATCTGTGAGTACACCGCGAGCACACGCACACACACACACGCGCTCACCTACATACGTAGACACACGCGCACACACGGACGTACACGCACAGACACACACACGCACACACCCGTTAACACGTTCGCACGCACACGTACATAAACACGCATACGAACACGTACACGCATACGCACAGACATGCTCAAAAAAAATGTCACATGGTTCGGACGTAATCACAGTTGAATATTGTAAAGCATTTAGACATGGTTACACAAATATACAGAAACTTATGACACAATAAATAGGACCAATTAATGGTACTATGTAACTATATTTTTTTATATACTGCTATAAACAGATAACACTTGGTTAAGAAATGTATATGTTAAAATGACATCAATAAATTCGTCAATTACTGGGACTACTATTTTTTTAATTGAATATCTGCTTGTTTTACTAGGTATCAAGTGATGCAACTTTGCTGGAACCCAGTCCCTGAGAACCGTCCGACGGCGTCACAAGTCCACGCGCTTCTCAACCACCTCCACACCACGCACTCGCACACGGGCGCCGACGACACACACTTTGAGGAGCGCTGGCAGACACTCAAACCCAACACCATCCCCAAAGTGGACGAGCACGTCGCCATCGTACACGCGCCCTCCACCTCCACAGATTCTCAATTCGGATCGGACCTAGAGTTCGAAAGTGCACCCACCATACAAGACTCCCTCAGCGTTGGAGACACCGCCGTCTCCCGATCGAGCAGCATCATGTCTGATAAAGAACCCCTCTCAGTACAAATGAAATCCGAAAGCCTCACCAATCTACACGGCTCCTTCGAAGACGTTAGAAATATATATCTTACGCATAACGAGGCAGCCGCCTTAGAATGTCATCAAGGAAATATTAGCCTGGAGGAAAAAGAACAAGATCGCTCCGATAGCTCAGTCGATCCCTGGCTTAAAGATATCATCACCGGAAGCCAGGATGACGTCAGCTATTTCAAAGACGTGAGTGACGTCATCAAAAATCTGGATAATATATTGAATTCAGAGAAGACGTCTAGCTCAGAGTCCAGCCATCAAGCCAGCCCTTCAAGAGATAACCTAAGTCTGGAATGCAAAAAAGAGTATCCGATGCAGACGAGCCTCGTCAAATCGCCAGGAATAAGAAACTTCCAGAATATTCTAGAAATGGGCTTCGATTCTAAATCGGAGGAAAACGTATGCGATGATGATGCTGATCGCGATACTATAGGGACCCTCAGCCATTCGTTCGAACGCCACAGCGATAACACGAGCCAATATACGCTAGAAAATTTAACTCCCGAAACGCCCATAGCCGATTTCGCAAGCAATTTTAACGAACCGATAAACGTAACGAATGAATCTATGCCTCACAGTGAATTGCCAAACGACAATAAGTTAGAAGCTAGTGATAATGTACCTAAGTTGAAGGAATTATGTGAAGCCACAATACCTAGGATAAGTAATGAAGTGAATGAAAAAGACTGTACACAGCACGATAGTGAATTATTGAGGACTGAAAATACGGAAACTAAGTCACTAGAAATTATACCAAATGAAGGAATTGAGTTCGATAAAGAAGTGATAAATGTAGCTGATGTAAGGATCGAGGTAGAAGATACATCAAGCGAACGTATACCTAACGTAAATAATGATTCTAATATTGATAACGTAGATACGCCTCTAGTCAGTAAGGATTACATAAGTGATAGTGAATTGGAAGAATTAACCGTAGATATTAAGAGTACTGAACAAATAGATGCAACAGTTATACAGCTTGATAAAGATATGCCTAATCATTCGGATATTGATAATATTTCAAGGAAAGAGTTGCAAATGCCAGAAGATTTGCCTAATGAACAAGATAATTCGCATATCAAATTGGATAATATTGAAAAACCCAATGATGAAGATATTATTGAATCTAGTGTAATTGATCAAGTTGAATCTCCTAAAGCCAAAATTGTGAATCAAACACAATTTTCCACTGAAATGAATAAGTCGATGCATCAAAGCCCAAGCAGTGATATTCTAAATAGCGATAGCTTTATAAGAAACGAAATATTATCGCAAGCAAAAGAAATCAGCGAAATAAATGATGCACTAAGTGGAGTAATAATAAATTTAGATGATACGTCAAATATTGAACATGATTCAGTGGATGATAATGTCCTGCGGGAAATGAGAGAGGAATTGCTGGAGACGCTACCGGTTTCCGAGCCTAGGGTTAATTTAAGTGAAGCCGAAAAAAGTTATACTGTAACTATGAACGATCTTACCGTAGACATCGATATTATTAAGGATAGTGATAATTTTAAATCAGAGTCGTTAGTGTCTTCCCCGAAAGAAAACGTCTTGTATGTGTCCACCTCGAATGAAGGATTGTTAGAGAGTGAACCGATATTAGAAATGAGGCAACCAGATCACACGTCAGAGCTTCCTGATTTAGTACAAATAAGCGATATGAATACTCATGAATCTCACGAAACGGAAATTGAATCTCACGATACACCTGTTACAGTACAAAACGTTAGCGAAGAAATAGTAGATTCTCAAGAAATTAGTGATGAAGCTACTGTGGAACTTAAAACTTTCAGTGAAGTCGTGCCAAGTGAAGCGTCTACAGATAGTACCGCGTACATGGATTTAACCAACAGCGCACATGATGATATATTGAAAGAAAATACAGAAATACCAACGCAATATCTAGAGATTTCAAATAATGAAGCCTGTGCCAGCAAAAATGACTCGACCGCGTATTTAGATCTCCCTAGTGTTATAAGAGAAATGGATGCGTTCCTGCATTCAGAGAAAATATTAAGCAGTCGAGAGGTTAATTTTAAGGATAACGTATATGCGAGTACGCCGGTGGGCAGCAATAGTTCAGTAGAAAATATCATAGACGATTGCGAAGAAAATGAATCTCTAGCGGACACTATGGTTCCTGATTATGGACCAGGAGTGACCTTTACAAAACTGGAGCAAAAAAGTGTTCCGGACAGTTTGAGTCCATTCGAATCTCCGACAAAAAGCCATCACACGGACACGTACGACGAAAACAGTTCCGTTGTTTTGGGCTCCTTCGAAAATTGCACATTAGACCTTTATAAAGGCGTCAAATCCAGTATCGAACCGATCGATTTACCCAAAGAAGAGCTGTTAGCATTTTCGTCCAATTTCAGCGAAATTAATCTGGCAACACCATCGCCGTTACGCGATAGCAACTTCCTGAACGAAGTGCCGGATCTAGTCAGCGACGATATTCACTACAATGAGCCGTCGACTAGTGATGCGAAACCGGTTTACGATACCGATAACAATACCGACGAAACGTCGACGACGGAAAAACGTGTCTCGCCGTCAACGCCGCCCAATTCGCCTGGAAATTTCTTAGCGTCGACGTCGCAACCGACGTATCTCGTCGACATCGACATAACGAACGAACCACAGAACGTCGATATCGATGACGTAGAATTACAAATGGCGAAATTAGCGATGGCTGAAAATGAAAATAATATGAATATCGAATATTCTGGCCCATTGGGTGAGGATAATTTGGATGAATCGTCGAGAACGAACGATGTGTTGCCAGAATCGTTTTTGGCAGGAAACGGCGGTCCAGTACAGGGTGAGCTGGAAAATGTTGCCATTGATGAGGAAAGAATGAAAGAGCTGAGAAATGAATTGGAACTGAAGCTACCATTAGCACAGGTAAGCAATAACCATTTTTTTGGTATATGCTTTCGAATCTAAATTTTTATTAATTTCTTTATTATTAACAATGCTCCTAATCCGATAACGCCTTATAATTTATATTATATTGCAATACCCATACATATAAAGTTGTTGTGATGTCCTAAAACACTAAAAATACAAAAAATTTAGTAATCAGTGTTTTTAACAAATATCTTAAAAAAAATTTGGCAATAAATAATATTTATTATTAAAAAATATTTACTAATATAATGTGCAGGTGGCAGGAATCGAACCGGCCGCAGCGTGGACGGAGTTGCCTCCGCCCCCTGAGCTGCTGGTGACGTACGGAGCCCTCAGTCCCATCGCCGAAGAAACTAAGAACCAGCTGACGGCCTATGAAAACGATGATAATTGTAAGTTATGTAAAATACCAAAATGGGTTTATCGTGAACTACGTTTATAATTAATTTTAACATAATTTTGTTAATAATGATGAAATGAAATGAAATGAAAATGTTTTATTTCTGAATAAATTTGAAACAAAAACCTACAGAAAGTCTACATGGTGCCTACCACCGGTTCGGGAACTAACCCGGCGAGAAGAACCGGCGTAAGAAACTCGTACGGGTCCCACACTTTTTAACCAAAAAAGGGGGAAAAAATCAGATACTTAGGAGACCCATAAGTAACGTCTTAAAAAAAACTGGTCATTTCAATTGCTCAGGAAAACAGAGCTATTTTTATTATATTTTTATCTAAACCATTCACTATGGCTACTACACACCTAGACAGAATGCTAACTAACGCTAGATTAATAAGAATCAATATTTTATTATTAAAAGGGAACACATCAACGCGCACGGAATCTTCGGAGTCGTACCCCGAGCCGGCGCACAACTCCAGCGACGAGGCCAGCGACCTGCCCTCCGCGCCGCCGCACTCCACCTACACGCTGCACTCCGCGCCCTCCGCGCCCTCCCCACCCTCCGCGCGCACCTACACCCTGCACCACGACCTGTGAGTATACACACACACACACATACAGTACACACATGCGTATACACAAAAAAACGCACACATACATACATACATACATACAAAGCATACACAAAAACGCACTGTACTCGTACGTATAACGATCATTGATGTATACGCACGCACGCATACAAGCATACATAAGCACGCATGCACGCAAAAAATTATATGGCTTCCAAATGTATATTTTTATTACTGCATTAAAAAGAAAAGCTTAGAAAGATATACAAATTTGATAGATTTTAAAGTAGTACTTTAACCATGTACAAATAAAAAATTGTGCGTATGAGACATTATATTTATTAGGCGCGAAGATTAATGTTTGTTTTCCTTTCAGACCAACAATGAGCGCTGACAGTCTCAACGCCAGCCCTCTAAAGAAAGTCATAGAACCAGTTCTGTCACCCATAGACGATCGAACGTACAATAAAAACGATGAGAAAGAATCGAACTGCGAAAGACTATCCCAAGTTTCGCCATTTCTACTGAGTCCAACAACGGACACTTCTGCCCCAGATAATTCAGATTTAAACGCAGCTTTATCGACGTTGTCTAAGAACACCGTGCCAACAAATGCCAAGTCGTCCAAACCCTCAGAAACTCAATGCTTGTCCAAAGCAACTAGTATAGATTCATGGTGTTCCAATGATACTCTATACAATGTCGAGGAGAATTTCGACGATTTAGCCATGGACCCCGACCTGCCTATCGACTTTACTCAAGAACAAGGAGACAAGAGTGAAAGCGAAGACACTCTAACTCACAACGAAGAGGATAGAGAACTCAGCCATTGTTCAACATACATAGTTCACGATAGCAAGTCCGAAGCCTGCGAGACCTTCTCTCCCGACTCTATAACCGCGAACGATAACTATACGTACACGAAAATAAAGACTGGAACCACGCCTTCAGTGAACACAGACTTAAATGACTCCACAAAAAATACTCAAACTAAAGATCTCGCTTACGGAACCCTAGGTTCAGGCATGCCCTCATATTCCAATTGTACCACAGAGCTTGCCTCAGGATTCGAAGACACCTGGAAACTTCCACAGCCAGAGTTAGTCAGACGATCTCCAATAGCCGACGATATAAACTTCACTCCACCGCAGCAATTAGATGATAAAAGTATAGAGTATGACAGCCCACAGATAAACTTAGAACCGATTCTGAAAAAGATGGATAGCGTCGAGATCACATGCTTAGACGAACGACCCGATCATTCAGTAGTTATAGAACATCCGCAAGTCATAATCGAAAATACTGATAGTCCAAATATTAATTTCAAGAATATGACGCACACGGTAACCAGTACGCCAGTCACTGAAATGGATAATGATATGGATAAAGTTGAAGCCATTCCGTGCCAACTGCCAGTTAAAGATGAATCCGAAATTAGTGCAAATAGCTTAACAAATTTTCAGTCTTTTTTATACTCAGTAGAAATTCGACCGCAGGACATATCGTCGAATAACAGCAACGAAGCTGGCACGAGCTCGGATTTGTTCGAGAACGATAGCAAAATGCTCAGCAAAAACAGTCAGCATGATAGCATGGCGATATCGAAGAAGACTATGTCGTATTCGGATTTTGAGAACTCCGCGGTGGCGAAACCTCAGGATATTAACTCTAAATCTAGCCAGAGTATGGAGAGCGGGGTTGGCTCGGAGGATTTTCTGAACTTTGAGACCTCCGTCAGAGATCGACCGCAGGACTTGTCGTCCTTTATCGATGCCAGCTCTCTATTGTTAAAGAGTGAAAGACAATCCAGCGAAATCACGTTCAATAATTTGTCAAACAGAACCAACGAACCAGAACCGTCAACAAGTAAAATAAACCCTGAACAATCAATTATAATCAATCCCACGTTCGAAAGTTTTCGAGAATCTCCAGTCTCAGATCATCATCGACCTAATATATTCATCACTGATCTAGACTTAGATGAAACGGAACAACCTCACTCGATTATTGTAACTGAAAGTCCATTGCTGGCGAAAATGAGTCCAAACATGACTTTTGATTCTCACACTGAGGACTCGAAAGTAGATTACGATTCACACACAAATCATGAAATAGAGAATGACTCATCAAAAAACGAATCAAAATTTAACGGAAGCAATGATATTGATCAATTACCAAGTGCGTCTGAAGTTGAAGAAAATAAGTCAAAAGACGCAGAGCAAAATGAGTCGGTTGAATCGAAATTGTCGGATAAAGTTAATGGTATCAAATATAACGGTGGCAATGAAGTGTTTGCGACTGTCAATTTTTTAAATGAAACATTCGAAGAGTTAGTGGAGAGTAATGTGGATGATCATGAGAGTAGCAATGCCTTGGGCAAAGAACATCAAGACATTGGACAAGAAGTGTCATCTCTGAACTCAAGTGATACTAAAAGTCCAGTACAAGTCGATTCAGAAACTGTGAGTGAAGTGAATGGTGACGCTGAAAGTAAAATGACTACGGCGACGGAGGATTTTTTACAAAATGAAAAGAAATTCTGCCAATTTGATGCCTATTTGCCACTGCTGAGCGATATTAGATTCACAGGTGGGTTTTTAAAAGTTTTAGATTTTTCCTTTCCCTCCTAAATAACAGATAGTAATTAATTACAAAAAATGAATTGCCGTTCGTTAGTCTCGCTAAAGCTCGAGAACGGCTGAACGGATTTGTCTTATCTTGGTCTTGAAATGTTCCTGGAGGTCTAGGGAAGGTTTAAAAAGTGAAAAAAATATCGAATAATTGCCGGGAAAACCACATAAACAGTCCTTTTCTATTTCCCATACAAATGTTTAAGAGTGAATTATAGACCTTATAACCACGGCACAAAGTTCAAATTCAATCATATCTATCAATATTTATTTTTAAGGCAATACGAAGCCAGCCGGGTCAGCTAGTAGGTAATAAAGAAACGGGATGTTTTTTACTTTCTTTTATTCTGCCTTCATCTTGCTACATATAAAATTTTAGAGTCAAATTTAAAAACAAATAAATTAAAAATTCCAGGTCCCGGTTCAGAAATAATGACAACATCGTTCAGCCAAGACTCACCCACGGAACCCACGTCGCCCGAGTGCGAGCGAGACAGCACGGACAAGCTGGACAAGGCGAGCGAGCTGTTGAAAGAGTGGGACAGCGATACTGACTCGCATTCTACCAACTCGTCTAGCGGGGAGTTTATATGGAAGGTATGTTAAGTCATAGAAAAGTACCCTCTTTGAGGCAGAGTAGGCTTCATATATAAATATTTTATTTATATATATATTTATAAATAGTATTGAGCTAATTTTTCTGTGGTTGAGTTGTGTCATATAATAATTTATTCTTAACAAAAAACTACTTTTATGTTGGATTGGTATTAATAATAAGTTTTGAAGTGTGGTTTTTATTTTTACTAAATTTCTTTTTTTTCGGGGAAATTGGATTGGCTAATTTAGCTTTACTTATTAAGTTTTTTAAATTTATTTTTAATTTTTGTTACATGTTTTTAAGCTGTGTTCTTTTGTTGTTATTTATAAGAGTATTAAATATATAATAAATATAGATGAACAAACACATATATCCAAAGAAACACTACCCGTAGAGAATTCTTTGATTATACAAAGTGTACTGTTGCCAAATATTTCGCCTTATGCTAAAGCATAATATTACACATACATTGTATTTATAATTAAAGAATAAATAAATATCAAAATAAGGAAAGCTCCCAAAAAAGCTATAAAGAATATACGCAAATTATCTCTACTTATTAAAAACTAATTTACCAAATTATGAAGCAGTGT
>JADANM010006710.1:7993839-8007577 GCA_026213755.1 Eurema hecabe
ATAAGATTGCCTCAAGTTGGGCTTAAAGTAAAGCACCTACTGTAAAAATATCTAAAACTAGCTGACCCGTGCCCACTTCGTTGGGCATAATGTTGATTATGCTTTTTATATAGCCTATGACACTCAGCAATAATGTGGCTTTCTATTGGTGAAAGAATTTTTAAAATCGGTTCACTAGATCCCGAGATTACCCCTTACAATTTAACAAACATACAAACTTTACTTCTTTACAATATTAGTATATAATGAAACAGTTAAACAAACTAATTCTTAATATGTAGCATGAAATCTAATGTTCTCTATAACTACATACATTCATATTAAAATCATGTCAGTCATCGTAACATTGACGCCACTGTTCATGCTAAATTTGCTGTTCACATAAAAATTATTTACCAAAAAATAGTTAAGTAATAACGTATTATTTTATCCAGCAAAGAGACAGCAGTCAACCGAGTCGTGTGGATGAGGGGACTGGGAGTAACTCCCACGAGGGGTCGTCGGGGGGGGACTCAGGGTCGGAGGGGGATGAGGTGGAATTCGTTCCCTCCTCCTGGGATTGTAGAGCTGCTCCTTCGAAGTCGTCTCTGAGGAGCTTGGAGCAACCGGCTGTGAGTATATGATTATTCTATATACTTATATTCTTGCATTATTTTATATGATATGATTTTGTTCGATGAAAAAATTTAAAGTTATGTGTTAAAACTTTGGAAATAATGTCTAAAACTTAAAATAAAACAATATTTCATTACTGTAATTAATTTTGTTATGTCTGTTCTGAAATAACTTATTATACATCCCCTCATTTTTTCATTTTTCGAGCGCACCCAAGGGGATGTTATCGTCCACTTTGAGAAAGACTTGATTTATAATGTGAGTGTATAGATTAATGTGAAGTTATTGGTATCGGCAGGAGGGCAAGAAGCGCGTGGTGTTCAAGCGGCAGAAGTACCACTGCGTGTACGAGTACCCGCGCGAGCCCGAGCCGCTGTCGCCGCACTGCCTGAATGCCCTACCCGCCCTGCCCTGCCTGCCCGACCTCTCCACCTACTGCGGTCCGTATACATGCACTCGCACACACACACGTATACGTCACGTTAACGTGGACGTATACACAAGAACACACATGCACGCGTAAACATGCGCACACATGCACGCATACACATGCGCATAGACCCGCGCACATGCACGTATACATAGACGCACACACACACAAGCACGCATAAACGGGCACTCTGCTATATGTAAAATATTTTTTAAATCATAATGTATAGCAAAATAACTATAGATTCTTTAGGTTTTAGGTTATAAATGGGGCTAAATAAGTCTTTTGAAGAATGAGTTCGTTTCTAAACAGTATTTAAAAATGTATTTTGGCATATTACAGAGTGGGACGGGTCTACGGTAGACGCGGAAGCAGGATACGGACAGCTGTTCGGGTCTGCGCCCATGCTGGCCCTAGGCCCTGGTGAGTTTGAAGTCTCTTGTGCCTTCTGATAAGCTGGGATCAAACTATTCTATGACTCTGACCTCGATTTAATAATATTTATTACATACAATTTTTTTTCACCATCAGGGTTAAACAAGAACATAAAGCAAATTTATTTAGAGATAAACATAGAATGTTAAGCGGAAATTATAATCACTTATAATGGCACTGATGGGATCGCCAGTTGATTATATGTTAAAGAGTTGCAAATATTCATAGATAAATAATACATTTCAGATTACGACGACGACTTCTTCATATCGTCGTCGGCGCGGCCGTTCGAGCTGGGCGTCATGTCCACCACCAGCCAGTTCTTCCCCGGCATGAACCTGAAGCACCCCCTCGTGAACCATCTCGACGACTACCCCCCACCCACCCCTCCCACCCCGCTACCACACACCACCTTCCCCATCACCCACTCCCTCGACTTCACCACCCCAGACTCCGGCGTCGAAGACATCACCCCCGGCTCCACCATAGACGAAGACTTCAAGAAGATTCCAGAAGACTGGAAGCCAGATAGCGCCAGCTCGAGCGAGTCCGTTAGCCCCAGCTCCCCCGGAGGTGAAGCTCTAGGAGGCCTCAGGCATACTCGAGATAAATTGAAACTAGATCTCCCCCCCAGCCCCCACCTCCCCTCGCCCAGACATAACAGAGTCTTCAACTTCGTCCTAGATAAGCCCAAGAGGCCAAACGAGGCTCAAACCCCACTCGTAATGTCGGACGAGACGCCCGTCATAGCCATGGCGCTACCGATGTCCAAAGACAGAGAGGACCTGATGCCCGAACCGACGTTTTCAACATTCGGCAAACCGACATGTAAAGCTACACCAGAGAAGAATATAGTACTAGAGGAGGGGGAGAAGGAGGAGAAAGGGGAAACTGTTAAAGGGGAAGGGACGGTACTTGATAGTGGGGATGAGGACTCCGGGATAGAGAGCAGCTCTAAAGCCACGCTCGAAAGAAAACCGGCCGATATATCTTAGTGCAAGTAAGGATATACACGAGCGTTTAAACGCGGCGTTTTTTTGCGAAGAGAATTCTCTGAATGTTTCGAGTATATTATGTTGAATGGTGTAACGATGTAGACAATTTTTACTAAAGAACGAAACGATTTCGTCTTTTTTTTAACATAAGAGTTTAGTGCGAAATTACTCATAAGTATGTTATGTAAATGCCAACAGTTTTCTGGTTGTCAATGCTAGCCTAAGCCGTTATTGATACAATGCAACCGGTTGATACAAATATACCATGCCATTTATATATTCGAACGATGTCTCTATAAGAAATACGCCATAACTTCGTAAATGGAAAAAATCTTGAAAAAAAAATTGATTTAAAAACTAATGTAAGTGACACTATTGATTAATTAAAAAATACTCACGTTGAATAAGTCTAAAGTAATTAATTAAATCGCCATATATTTCTATAGAGACATCGCATAGCTATGTACATATCCTACCACAGCGCCCAGTGAAATAAAATACAAAAAAAAAAACAAAATAAAACAATGGTACAAATATCCGTGAATTACTTACTGTAGATACGTAGTTTAAGCGCTAAGAGCCGTCGGCCTACTCCGTCAGAATACTTGCTAGATCTTTCTACGTTAAATTTAATAAGTACTCAAAATATTGCACATTGGAGCCCTTAAAATGGGTTAAATTTTAATTTCGGATAAATATGGAGGTGTTAATACTACCGCTGTCTTTGTCAGTTAAAGTTTAACTATCTATTGGAAAAGCTTTTCAGCTCTATATAGATACATTTAATATCTATTAAGAGCTGAAAATTTTATCGGTGATAGTTGTAGTTAAGATTTTAAAAAATCTCTAAAAGCTTAATGTGCAATGTTCTAAGTACTGTTATCAGTAATAATAATAATTAATTGCCAAATCGTGCGACCTGCAAAGATTGCGCACAACGCATCTTCCGCGAGCGCCGCTGCGGCCCGGCCCGCTGTAATGGCGCCTTTGAACCAATACTATACTTATTCTACAAACCACTCTCATATTAATAACACACGGTTATACTTTAAACATTCAAGGCCGCCGCCACGATTATCCAAAATTAGAAAAATATACAATATAAAGTTTAACTAAACGCACTTTACAAAGTAATTTAGCACTTTTGGACTTCTAGTGAATTCTACACTTTTATACGTGACGGGCAGCTCTATATCTTTTTCTACGTAAGAGTTTTTCGTACGGCTTTAGATTCGCACAAAGTTTTGTACGTCGCACATACAACGGAAAGTCTTACGGTATAAGCTTTTAAATTAAATCCAGGCCGGGCCGCGGCGTCTATTAGTTAAGGAACTATATTCGATAAGTATTAGCGAGTGTCACGCGCGATCGATGGCACTAAGCGACCTTATTTCTAGTTATTTTTATATTTTTTACTATATTATCTCATTTTGTAAGTTTTCAAAAAATTTATGTTATGTTAGTGCGTGTCATCGAGAGCGTGCGTGCGCGTGCGTGCATGCGCGTGTGTGCGTGCGATACGTCCAAGTATGAACCTGATGTGCAATCCTTCTCATTTCCATATCGATTTTAATCAACAAGATTTAGTTTAGTTATGTAAATATAATTTAAATTCTATATAATTAATTAATTAATTGATTGATTGATCGAGAAATTTTATTATGAAATTTATTAATACAACGCGTTCATTGTTCTTTTGTACGGTTTAGAATGTTTCGTTGATGTACAGGTGTAAATAAGCGGTGTTGTAGATGTTCATTTCGTTGCAATTGCAGTAGCAGTAGTGTAGAGACGTCGGTGTAATTAGATTTTATAAATATTACTTATACGATACGGTTAGATGTCGGCGATTCGATGAATTTATTTAGATCACATTTACATTTAATTAGTGATTAATTTGAATGAATTGTCCAGTAATAATGGTATTTATTGTTTGTAAGTTGTTGAGTTGTATGAGTTGGCAGTATTTAGTGGGTGAACGTCGGATGTCTTTTCATATTGTGACTTGTCGAGTCTTTTAAAGTATTTATATGGAAAATAAATAATTAAAATACGATTATGAGACTTTTATTTGTGATTTCCTTAGTCTAAAGTACATAAATATTTATATTAGGAATGTATTTTATACAATATCAGATCCAAGCAGCATGCAGTATAATAAATAAAAATAGTCAAATTGCCATTCCTATACTAAATAAAAATCTTATTT
The DNA here is from genome assembly GCA_026213755.1 of Eurema hecabe. Taxonomy (NCBI): domain Eukaryota; kingdom Metazoa; phylum Arthropoda; class Insecta; order Lepidoptera; family Pieridae; genus Terias; species Terias hecabe. The sequence continues at coordinate 7,998,524 of JADANM010006710.1, forward strand.
TTTCATTCATTTATTTTTTGTTAGATATTCTTGATTGGCCACAGCTCGTGTATTAATTTTACTAAAGTAAATAATAACTTTAAACATCTTAAACACCCATTCACGATAAACTTACAATTTAACAACACTTATAATTAATTAAACCTTTTTAATTTTCTTTAATCATATTTTATGTCTTTAACTCTGAAAACAACGCGACGATAAAGTAAAATTTCGCCAATATTTAGGTCGCAAAACGAAGTAATCGGTGTTGTTGTGTGACAGTGTGTACCACTGTGACCGTAATATTATGTGACCACGAGTGGGTACCGTCAGCAAAACAGATCAAATCGTTTTTGGCTTGGATTCATTTTTAATTTGTTATAAGCATTCATTATATTAACAAACAAACGATAAAAAATTTTCATGATAGTCTTGTGTTAAATATAGCAGAGAATCTTGAATACGCTGGTGAAATATCGATTAATACTTTTGATATAGTTAATATAAGAGTATATCTTCCTTAGTCCTTATACTTCACGTCACTACAGCTATCTGAATGCTAGAGCGGCGTCAGCGCGGTAGCGGTGCGGTCGCGAACGCATACACAGCATAGAGGCGCAGTGGCGGCATCGTGAACAGGAGCCCTTAATTAGTGATTAATTTGAATGAATTGTGCAGTAATAATGACATTTATTGTTTGTAAGTTGTTGAGTTGTATGAGTTGGCAGTATTTAGTGGGTGAACGTCGGATGTCTTTTCATATTGTGACTTGTCGAGTCTTTTAAAGTATTTATATGGAAAATAAATAATTAAAATACGATTTTGAGACTTTTATTTGTGATTTCCTTAGTCTAAAGTACAATAATATTAATATTTGGAATTGGATTAGTATAATATTTATCAGTATAATAATTAATTAATAACAAATATAGTAATTCCTATACTATATAAAAATCTTTGTTGTTCATTAATTTAATTTTTTTTAGATATTCTTGATTGGCCACAGCTCATATATTTAATTTACTCAATTAATTATCAGCATTAAACATCTTAAATACCTATTCACGATAGCAATTTTACAACAGTAACAGTAAGTTTTTAAGTAATACTTTTAAGTTTTATTTTATTTTATGTCTTTAACTCTGAGAACAACGCGACGATGAAACAAATTTTGACAATATTTAGGTCGCAAAAGAAAACAATCGGCGTAGGTGTGTGAACCACTGTGAACACATGTGAACCACGCGTACCGTCAGCCAAACAGATCACTCTCAAATGGCTAAGATTTATTTTAAACATGTTAAAAGTCTTTATTGTATTAAAAAACAATGGATAAAGAATTTTCATGATCATATAAGATATATTAAATATAACAGAGAATCTATCGAATACGCTGGTAAATATATATCATTTTATAATATCGATTTATACTTACGATATAGTTAATATAAGAGGATATCTTCCTGAGTCCTCCTTCACGTCACTACAGCTATCTGAGTGCTAGATATATCAATAACATGCTAGTTTTCCAATTATAGCACTAGAGCGCATTATGCGGCATTTCAACTACATCTTTCTTTATTCATATATCGAGCACTCTCTTACTTACGTACTAAGTATTGCTTTCGTTTGATGCGTGCAATACATGCAGTGACAGAAAAGTAACAATTTTTTTTTTCTTTAAGTTCACATTACTACTAGGTAGAAAACTAGGTATATCTTCAGCCGCGTCTCCAGATGATGACGAGCCCGGCGGCGTCGCTGGAGGCGAGCAGACTCTCGTCGTAGCTGAAGCTGACGCCCAGCACCGGGGATGCGTGACCTTAGCATATTTAATAGCGTTTATTTATTATTTTCTTTATAATAATATTTCCTACTATAGAAAAAATACGTAGATTCCTGACAAATGCCATGTGCTAACATTTTGCCATGTGCTACATGATGAGAGAATAGCTTACATGTTAATACGTTGATAAATTTATCCATCCGTTCATCAAATATTGTTGTAATATCAAAAAACGTTGGGAACATAGAATAATAATACCTAGAACCACTATATGAGCACGCAAAGTGAAGCCATTTCAAAGTAGACAACTTTGTCGCACTACATACTCAACATAACTGTAATTTATGTATAGTACGCGTCACGAATCTTTAGCGCTGAGCGAAACCTGCGCAGAAGTCAAAAATAAGGTATCGAGGGGACGGCGCGGCGCGCGGGGCGCGTGATCGTCATGTACGCGAGCGTTGATTGGTTGTCCCAGTCGTGTTGTCTTTGAGCACCAATACGTCAATTACGCGCGCGATTCTACCGATGCGCAGCTATTCTCGTCCAGCGCTAAACATAAATGACGTACACTTTTGGCTGTACTTAGGGGTGACCGGTTAAGCGACTATCTATACTTTATACCTTGCAGCTTGTTGACGACGGGGTTGTCCTGCTGCCCCTCGATGTCGAGGAAGTAGAGCGCGGCGTCCTCGGAGCCCGACACCACGCACACGCCGCGCCGGAACGACATGATGGGGCAGAACGACGAGCGCACGCTGCCGCTGCGGTGCGACACGCTGAAGCGCTTCTTGAGCGACAGGCTGCCCTCGCGGTCCGCGATACTGCCCATAGCACCGACATTCAATAATATCCACTCATTGTTCCTCTGAACAAACTAAACATGATAGAGTAGGGCATACGACATGATCCTTTTCATTTAGGTTTTCTTATTATTTTTAAGAATAAAATACTATTACAATTCCTTTATTAAATAATCAAAAGGAAATTGTCCCTTGACACCCCTCAATTTATTTTATTTAAGTTCTGTACGCTTTATATTCACGAAAAAAAACACAAAGAAAAAAAACTGTTCCATGTGGCCCCTCCCTTCGTAGTAGTCGCAGTAGACACTACTACTGAGTAGCCAGCACAAACATTCCATTATACAACTGTAGAAAAAGAATAACTGTTCCATCTGACCCCTCCCTCCCCTACTGCACTCACCGGAACAGGTGCAGCGCGTCGTGCTTGGCGCTGACGAGCAGCGCGGGGTGCCTCGCCAGCCAGGGGCTCCACGACAGGCACGTGACGGGCGCGCCCACCACGCAGCGCCGCAGCTTGCTGAGCGCGCCGCCCGCGCCGCACATGCGGTAGCTCACTATCACGCCCTGACCGACACGCCACATTCTAATTAACTAACTATCTATTGCAAGATATTCGTTTACGAGATATGTATAATTGTGCTACATTTCTGAAACGATTGGTAATTAATTTGAAATAAATAAGAAATTAATGGACTAAAAAAGTATGTATCCAATTTTTATGGTTATTTATATTCAGAATCTTTGTCTGAATGCATTCTCCAAATTTTTAAAGGTAAGTCTTTTATACCTGTATATCATTATCTTCTTTATATCAAAACTTTGGCAAGGACTATGGTATATTAAAACAGAAACATTGTCAACGAAATTGTCACCATCAGCTCATATAAAAAAATTCTAAATGTCCAACCAATATCATACCGATCTTTTTCACAAATAAATAACATGTCTGTATAGATATATCTATGTATTTATTTCTAACATACCTTGTCATTCGCGGCCCAAAACATCCTACCACTGGACTCGCACGCTATCGCCGTTACTTGACCACCAAGAATACTGCTACCCCCTAATAACCAAAATCATTTTAATTTTCCAAGCTTTTTGAGCTATTAGTAATAAAAAATTGTAAAAAAAAACTAAATTACATTCCATTGCATAACTGCGACAACTTCTAATCTTTGTATTACATCTTAATATAAGTGCAAAGATTTCGTATGATAAAAATTAATAAATCATTACCTCGCGGATAGATTCCAGTGGACACATTAAGCACTTCGACCATACCCCGAGCATTTCCGGCCTGAGTACTTGTTTAGAAAATCATTTAAACTAAATATACCCCTTACTGAATTAAAAGCATTCTCGGCTATAATTTCATACCAGAACCACCAATGTATAAAGAAGTTTTCCTAAACTATATATCAATGTTAATTTTATTTCTGGCTTTTTCTGTTCTTTATACCAAACCGAGGTTATTAGCATTAGGACTACAGTATACGCCTATTGGCTACTAGCCAGTGTACTATACTAAAGAGTATTGCATGTCTCATGAACTCTTTATACATCCACCATAGCATTAAACGATTCTGTGCGGCGGTGTTTTTCACAAACTTTTGTGCCTGGCGTCAACAAACATTTCATCCTGACATTTTGTATGCCATACGCAAAAGATTTATATGGTGCCTATGCGGCATTATGCGCAGGGAAACGGATAATTAGATGTAAACTTTCCTTATCAAAGGATACAATGACCATGTTATTGTTGGCCGGCTGGAAGGCACAGCAGAGCAGCGGCGCTCGCAGTTGGTCGCGCACGGCGCGCAGCTGAGTGCGCCTGGACATATCCCATAGTAACAGCACCCCGTCCAGCCCACACGTCACTAGCTGCTCGTTGGACGCTGACCAATCACAACCTGCCATACATATAGTGTTCCCTATAATTCCCTAATCTCAAGACCCCTTAACATCTCATTTAATCTCTACTTTTACAGTCACACAGGGCTATATTACGACAGACTAGCCAAATGATCATGATAATAAAGAGACATTTTAAAGGTAATAAAGATAGTGGCTTCAACTTTCATTGATCTCTAAGATCTTCTAAATTTATTTGAAAAAAAAATTAACTAAATTACACTTAAATCTTGCTGATGTTACATTAACCTGTAACAGCTTTAGTATGTCCTTCAAGTATGAAGGCAACACGAGGTGGTGAAGCCATGACATCACAGATTGAAACCGTTCCATCGTGAGAGGCGCAGCACAACTTGGAACGATCATTATTTGCAAATTTTACTATGCTTACTTGGTCTGTGTGCTAAAATAATCAAGAAATTCATTATTAAGAAAAGGTTTAAAGTTTATTATTTAATTATTAACTTAAATTAAAATGTAATTGCTATTGAGGTACCTGATCAAATATATGATGGACACCAGAGAAAGCATAATTCTCAGATATTGTCATATCATTTTTCTTCTTAGAGTTGATAGTTACACTGTCTTCTACTATGAGGCTAGCCTGGAAAATAGAAGTATGTCTTTGTCAGTATTAAATTTTTAATAAATCTATTCTATATATGTAAAGATAGAGTAATTATATCCTGTACCTTACTGCTAGATCTCTGTCGGGATGATGACGAACTTATAGAAATATTATCTTGAACTCCATACCGTCGTTGAAGTAATTGGCTTCGGACATTAATATATTTTTTTATGGTTTCAATATCCTGAAAAAGTGAGTTTAGAATATACGGTCATTAATTAAAACAGGAACAATCACCGTTGCCACTTATTTGTTTGGTATATAAAAAAAGAAGCTATTTATTTTAAATGTGTGGTTTTTAATGCAAGCATGAAATATTTATACATACCTTAAATTTAGCATTTTCTCTTAAAAGTTGACTTCTACGTCGAATGTATAATGTTTCTAGAAGAACATGGTATATTTACGTTATAATTAGTATATTATAATTAACATTCTTCATAAATAAATAACTTACTAAAGTTTGGATTTCCAGGAGCTCTATATGCGTTGAAACGAGCGTCTAGAGCAAATATTTGTTGTTGAAACGCAGCTGCCATTATGTATTCTTTATATTCTAACAGTTGTTAATTTCATTCATTAATTATTAAGTGTTCATTTCGTTCCAATATTTATCAAAATTCGTCACCAATTTGTTGATGTTTTGAATTTCATATTTATGTCAAAATTTGACAGTTTAGTCTCTTTGACATTGAAGTTATGTTTTTTTCTTTATTCCAGGTGTGTTCTGACTACTAGTAATATAAAAACAAATTTCTATTGAATTTATTCAACGCCTGAAAGCTGGGCATACGTTTTAAATTAGACAATCTTATTAAAAGTAATATTAGGCTTTTATTCTTGACTACATGTAACAAAATCAATATAGTAGCGTATCTCAAAAGTTATCATATTGATGTAAAATGAGGTGTAAATCACGCTGTTTTTTTTAGTAAGCCCTTGAGCTTATAATATAGATAGTTTAGATACACAAAATGATAAAATTATGCTTAGCATTGACTGACAAGTAGCGAATCTATTTAAATTTTATCATTGCTATTCTTGCAAAAGCTATGTTTGTCTGAAAAGCTTCCTTCTTATGATTAGTTTTAAATCCATTTAACCACCGATTTTAAGGAAATTCGTTTGAAATTTAAATCTACGTCCCTGTGAAAAAAAAACCAGTTAAAGCTTTATAACCTAATTACAAAATATTTTTGTTCGTCCTTAATTTGTACAATTTCATTTAATAAAAGAAAACGACGTAGGTACAATTCAGATACGAGGAAGGGTAGGTGTAGTGACAATGAGATTACCAATATGATCCCTAATTAAGTCGACCTAAAAACCAATTATCATGAATAGAACCATACAAGTTACACGTCCGATCCTATACGTAGAGGCTTCGTGGACTTAATCAGTACTTAGGAGTTACAAGAAGTTATTAAAGCAGTCTAGACTCCTAGATCTTGAGTGTATTAATTATTAAACTAACACTTTAATTTTATTTTTTTTAGTTACGAACAATTCGCTTCTTTACTTTCTTTACTTCCTCTTGACCATTCTATTTTTTAAAAATCCGAAATAATTAAAGATTTAAGGACAGGCAGACATACGTCGTAAACAAAGAATACAGAACAACAAATTCAGTTTATTCTGTATTCTGAGGTTGGAAAGTGAGTTTGATTTATGGTACATTACAAAAATTTATATTTTTCTGTACCTTTTTTTTACTATAAGCCGATACGTACTATTTTCTTATATATTATAATTAATAGCTAAGTTTAGGTGTTACGGCCAATCTTTATTAATAATATTAAGTAAAAATTCAAACAATAATTCCGTTAATTACAAATGGCGTCGCCTGCACTGCAATTTCCCAGTAATAAATTATGTTATATGACGCCCCTGTATAAATCATTGTAAACCATTAATCTTTTGTTTGCTTTATTATACATACAGCGAACTACTAGTTATCGTAACGTTTTCCTTGCTTTTCCTGGAATAGAAATCCATCTCCGCGAGTTGAAATTAAATTCTTTGACCGTGCAGTAACGAGTAACGACAATATTTGTTATTATAGGATCGTAAAATACACCGGAGACATCGTGTCACCGAGTATTATTGAAATATTGATTGTTTCTTTTATTTAAATAGAAATTGTATGATTTTATTTTGTAGTCTTCTTTATGATATTTGTAGCCAAAACATGTTCAACCCTCAAGGTGTAGTTGAGGAGCTTAGAGTAATAGAATAACTTAACGTTATTCTTTTATTATAGTTAGGGCGATAATTTTCGTATGTCATCAAATCGACCTGGCTACACTTAAAATAAAAAAAAAACATTAAAAAAAGATGCTAGAATTAGGACGATAGAAGATAGCAAATATTTATATGTTAATAGTTATAATGAAGCTAAGGAGTAAGCGCTATAAGCCTCGCTTCGCTAAAACTTAGCATAACTACATCCACACGAGGCCAGCCGTTTCCAGGAATTCTTATTTCCGATTCCGAAACACATCGCTTGTTTTTAGGGCTGCCAGCTATAAAATTATTTAGAATTTTGAAAACTTTATATGCATATTTTGATTAATGTTGATTTACCTTATATTTGTGTTACAAGGAATGCTCAGTACCTCACTAAAATTCTATTATTTATTATAAATATATAATTTAAGAATATGATATATTTTTACAGATTTTTATTATCTGCTTCGATAGTAGTAGATAGGACATTGAAGTTTAATTTTATATAAAGTTTAGATTAATTTAATGTGTTATAAACATGAGATACCTATACCAGCTTCTGAAATTGACATAAAAGTTCGAAGAGTAATTGGATGGGGTTAGAAAAAACACTGTTTAGTTTGACAGCCAAGTCCCTATATCTAATTATTATCCCTTAGATCTCAATCCCGTTTGTATCAAATTACGACTTCAATAAGAAGGGCTGCTTATGGACAATTGTTCAGCCTCTACATTCCTCTATAGTTTTAAATGTAAATCGTTAGTTTGTCAGCCCTACTACTAAGAACTGCGTTATTCTGGGCCACTACGGCCGAATCGTAGCTCTATGTCTCCGTTATAAATAAAGATGTCGCTGACCGCGATCGTAAGTGAGAGATGAGCCGAATTGAGCGGCAAAATTAGTTAATGCTTGAATTACACTGAAATTGTTTGAGCACGATGTAAAGAGAAAACTTACCTATTTTCCCAATTACAGAGCATAGTGCGACTCAGTAGCGCACAATGCCGAATTATGCGTTATGTAAATGGTAAAACCGCGAACAGCTTGTAGATATATTGTTTTGTTTTTATTCGCTAATGTTTGGAATTAGCGAGTTCGATGGTTTATTATCACCTTTTGGCTCTACAGTGTATTGACTATTGTATGGCGATGACTAATCCCCTTGCGACATATACATACATTTATACATAGCTATTCTATAGGTACCTACGTCTATTTCAGTGCGACGATTATAGAAATTAATTATACTAATACGTAATACGTAATATTTAATGCATAGTTATTGTATATCAAAGAGTTGACTGAAAAACTATACCAGATACAGTATTAAATCTATAATTAGTCGTCTATTACTCAGCACTAAATAATTTCATTGTAAAAATTAGTGATCCTTGCATTTTGAAAATTATACTAATGGTAACATGTACTACAGGTTTTATAGTAGAAGCTTTCTTTAACTAAAATTTGCGTTCTTATGTCAGATTATAATTTACTAGAGGCCTTTTGCCTGAATAGTAATAAGAGTCTCTAACATATTATTAAATACATAACAACGTACCTGATGCATTTTTCTATTCAACTAAAATTGACTTTAAAGACTAATAGTCGTATTAAAAACAATAATTAGTTATTAGACTTGCCAAAGGTGAACGTCCTGTTGGCAACAAAAGTAAAAACATTGATTAATTATCCTATGATTGGTACAAATGAT
>JADANM010006710.1:8020364-8058443 GCA_026213755.1 Eurema hecabe
TGTCGCGATATCTCAATTCTGGAAATGGTAATCACCCGGACCAGTTGAATAATTGAACGATAGTTGGTCGAAGGCTGTTTGTAGCCGCGCCTTCCACGAAGCGAAAGCGAGACGCTAGCCAGAAACGCGATTATCGTAATAACCTCTCGGAACTGAACCCTTCGCCATACTAACTTGAACGCACTTTCGTATTAATATCTAACAATAACTGCTTTATAATGACGGATTACATTTCATTGTATAATAGATTTCATTGTTATTTTTACATTTAATTGATCTATACAAAAGCCGTCATGTAATACGAACGCATTTATCTCGTTGTGTTTGAAGTGGTGATTCCACGTACAACGATTTTGTAGCAACGGCGAAACTGATACCGTATTTTTAATATTTTACATAGAAAAAAGACACAGTATTCCTATAAGCTATGTAATTTAACTAGCCGTACATCTGTCTATTTTTATTTTTTCTGAGATTCGTATACCCATTTTATTTTAAGGAATCAAGAATGCTTATCTCAGGGACACACACCAAAAACCATGACCTATTAAACTCTGTCACCGTTAAAACTTCCTTCAAAGTACTACCAAAACAATTGTGACGTTCCCAAAACTAAAGCTTCATAGGAATCGTGTCCCATCTAAGACCTTCAAGTTTCAAGACCGTACTCAACTTGTTACAAGCTTTTATTTAACTTGCAATGTATGTATGTATGTATGTATGTTTGTGTGTTCGGGTGGAATTTTATAACTCAATTTTAAGGCACTTGCCCTCAACCGATTGAGCTGAAATTTTGCATGCACGTGTATATTTTCTTATTCGCGACAATGAGCTCGCGTCAAGTGTGGAAAAGTTTGACGTTTTACGATCGATACAGAGTTGTACGGCCGATTCCGGGAAACCGTTCAAACCGAAAACCGCTCAGACCCGACCGGCGACTACCGGGCTCCGTTACGCGAGATCTAAATCTAATTCCTCGTACGGGACTCTTTTCCGGAACATTTTCGTTCCGAGGATTATAAGATATGCAACTTCTGAAGAATTCATCTGTTTGTTAGCCCTTGGTATACGTTTGCGTAAGCTGATGTTATGAATTATTAAAGATGAATTTATTGAGGAAAGTAACAGAGATACCGTGAATCAATTTAATGAATTTATATTTTTTTACTCTATTAATAGGGATTTTATTCTATTTAATGTATAAAGTTCTTAAAGATGTATATAAAATGATACTGTAATTTAAACATCTCAAAAATTTGGAAACTTGTTAGTTGACAAAAAGTTGACTTCGCTTAACCGTAAACCTGGAATAATGTTTGCTATCGACCCATGATTCAATAAAGTAACATTATACTCGTATTATACACAGAAGATTGATAAAGAGATTCTTACAGAAACCTACCCATTGTGACAATCGATAACAACTGTTTACTTATAATTTTTAAATACAAATCTTCAATAAAGTTTCACAAGGCTACAAACTTCGAAACCACATTTGAGAGTTCCAACTTTTGGGGAGTCAATATAGGTACCTACTCCCAATCTTCACCGCTGGACGACTGCTGCGAGGACTGGTCTCCAGGTTCCGGGATGACGCTGGCCAGGGTGTGCAGTACAGTCCCACCAGCTCGCTCGGCGCCGGAGATACCGCGCCTTCGCATCGAGAGCTTCGCGTGAAGGTCCGCCATTAGATCACCGCCGATAGACGGTTTGGACTTGGACACCTGTGGAATTGTGCACTTGAAAATTTGCTTGCTTTTACAACACTATTGGTTTAAAGTCTCTCGTGATCTTACAATATTATTAAATCTTATAACAGCTATTGGAAACTTAGCAGAATAAAAATCGTATTCTGTATGTATGTATGTGTAGATATATATGTATAGGTATACTATGTTTATATTTGTATGCATTATTTCATATGTGTATATATATCTATAAATTACACCACCCACCTAATTACAATTAAACAGCTTTTCCGTACTACAGGTTGCCTGTAAGAAATCACTAATAGTGATAAGGCTGCCTATTGTCGAAACACTATTTGCTGTTTTTTGATTTCTAGTTTAAGGTGTATTTCTGTATTGTATAGTAAATTGACAATAAAGTATTTTTATTATTATTTTATTATTCTTGGCTCTGGCTATATCGGTGGGTGAAGATTGTAGCTTATTCTTTGTTACATGCTAACGCAATTGACGCCAATTGTCGACATGCCATTTCAATAACTTAAAGGTCCACTATGATTGATGAGAAAACCTGGTAATGTTTCAAATTAATAATTTTGTTGTATTGAAAAAAGTAAGATTCCTGACAGTAACTAACTTAACTTAACTTAAGTAACTTAACGTTAAAGTAATTCAACGACAAGTAAAAAGACAAGTTAACTTTGTCAAAGGCGATTCAATTATAATTTTTATAAAAACTTATCGTGTCTGCAGTTTTTTCAGGCGCGTCGTATCTTTTTATACTTAGATGCACAAAATGAGGAGTAGACCATAAAACATTCTAGGCAAAAATATCTTTAACGTAAAAAACGTCATAGAATGTGCCGTATTTACTTATATATTATCTTATTTTTATTATAATTTTGGACCAGTATAATAATTAAATCGAGGAATGTTTTAGGGGACACCCCGTAGCGTCACACCAGTAAAAAGAATAAATAGAAGTCTCACAAATCAATTCTTTTTATTTACGATATCACTCGCAAGGTCAGTGTTAAATGCGTGCTATCGCGAAGGATAAGAGAAAATAATTGATTCATTACTCGGAATACGAGAGTCGCCTATCATGGGATACAAGGTCAATGACACGCCGCGCCGATAACAACGAAGAAGTCATAAAAATAACAATTAATTATCGAAAGTAACGGAATCCGCTATCATTTATTGCTTTTCTAAATAATCATACAATTTAAAACAATTAATGAATACGTAGAACCGTACTGTAAAGTATAAATAAGCATGTTATTGATAACATAGCAATTTCATAATATTTCTTTGGCTGTCCGACGTCAGAGTGAAGTTCGTGAAAGTATGTAGCGATGCGATGTAGATGAATTATTGCAGTGAATAAGAATGATGAATGTCCTTGATTTGTCGTGTCGATCGGTGCGCGGCCAGTTCGCAGAAGGGGCTACCGTGGAGTGTGGACCACAACGGGCGAGCGGATACATCGAATTAGCGATCTTTCCACACTCGACAATAACGAGCTCTATCTCTCACAACAACAGGATAACGCTCAATTGAATAATTTTATTAATAAACATTCGGGTGTACCGTCTCCTCGCCCCGGTCTTTTTAATAGCGCGCCATTTCGCGGACACTTACCGAGAAGCGGGGACAAAAAGTACGAGAGCAAAGGCATTCTACGTAGTGCAAAATGTAAATTCTTAAGATGGTCATGATCATTCCGGGGATACGCGGCGCGAGCGTACGCGTGCACTTGAATTTCGGTAATGGTAATCGTAATTGCTCCCTTCCTGCAATGCGGACGAATTCGTCAAATAACACGGATAATTAAGTATGCCAATATCGACCGGTTTCGTCGAACACGTCTAGCTTGGTATTCACATGCTTTCAATAGTCGTCGGGGGTTTTGTTTGCGGGTAACAAACAATATTGGAAGGTAGCAATTTTAATGCAATCTCCATTCGCTACGGCGGAGTTGAAAGCTTGCGTTTTAGCGGCGTGATACGGTCGTTTTTTATTCACCTGACTGAGGCTGACTTATAAAGCCCGCAGCGAGCAGGCCTCATTGTACGGAACAATGACCATTCGCCACGGCTCCGAGATGTCGCCCGCTCTAACGTACGGTCATTCTTTGCAATTCCGAATAATCGATCCATTTTACAATTCTCTAGGACTCGTTTCAGTTCCTTTGTGCTGCGTTATTTGACGCTTATTTACTTACTTCTGAGTAAAGCTAAAAAAATTCTTCGGAAATGGTGACGTAAAGTTAGCAGCGCAATTAATCGTGATACGATATTACCGCTAATAGAGGTCACAGACTTAAATGAATTAAATGTCGTTGGATGTCATTAGATACTTCTAACCAATTTAAATATAAATTTAATCAATACCCATTAAAGATATTCCCAAAATTATTTCTACAAACAAGCGAAAAGTTCCACTGTAACTGAGCATAGATAAGAATTCTATTAATTCATAAACGACGTCCGTTGTCGTATTCAACGAATAATCTATAAAAAACAATGAAACGCACAAGCTTGTGTCGAAAAGGAAGACGGGCTTACGGAGTGCGCTGATAAGGAATTTACAGCCCTAAAACAAAGAGATAAGGGCGATAGTTGATTACGTCGGCATTTCGACGCTATACATATACGGTTTCCCGGGAAGCGACGACAAAAGCAAAGTCATGAGAAATATTGCGTCGAGGCATTCATTGATTCTGTGTAAGTCCGTTTGCTTGTAATTAGCAATCGATTTAATAATTCCGATTCCGATATAACCGTCAGCGTGTTTGCTTTAGCACAGTTTGAACAACTCCGTATATATAATACTAGACGCTCCCCGCAGTTCTACCCAATTTTTTGTTGCATGTGTTACGTACAACCTTCCTCTTGAATCACTCTATCTGATTAAAAATAAAACCGCATGAAAATCAATTGCGTTGTTTTAAAGATTTAAACATACATCGGGATTCGGGACAGAGCATTCTCCTGATGCTACTTGATTTATACTATGTAACGATATAAATAGTAACTACATATTTCTTCAGAGGGTCCGGAAACTTCCGAAATATGAGGTCTCGATGTCAGATCGTCATCTCGATTCATACGTAGCATTCATGTGTTTTTTGGTCAGGGGGCAAGTTTTGGGTGTACGAGGACATACATATAAATGGTTCAGCGAATCCGCTGGCACTTGGCAGGCGACCGGTTCGCGATACCGACTTCATTGCCTCGTCAGAAATGTTCCGCGAAAGCCATTAACTATACAGTGTCGTATTGCCCGCTGATTCAGATTGATAACAACTATCTATCTTTGATAGCTTTATTCAAATAAACTCGTGCATATATTTACTGAGGAGAACCATCATAACTCTCAGGTTGAAGAGATAAAGTTGTTTATAGTTTTTTTTCTCGTGCATTACTGCTTCAGTAACTTTGCGCCACTATTAGCCTTAAACTTTCCTCCTTTAAACATCGTAACTAAAAATTAAATAAAACGAAGCTATAAATATTACCCACATTTTGAGACTAATTAATTTCTTCATGTAAATAATCAAAACTTCATAGACGAAAAATCGTTACAATTTTTGTATTAGAACCAAAACTTGTAGTTCCTAAAACAAGTAATCGCATCCTTAATGATACGTAACTATTATTGAAAAACGATAACACAACTAGTTCCAAGCAGGGAAACGTTATCTCACTGTGCATTCCCGCCTCCAGTTCCTGTGATAACATTCCGGTACTGGAATAAAAATTCTTACTAATATTATAAGTTTTGAAGTTTGTCAGGATGCTTGGCTGTTGATCTTTCTCTAAAGGACCGTTATTGGTGGGGAGCCCATTTATAGAGAGCCGCCCACCTCGGTGAAGGTGGACGAATTCAGTAGTCGCTAGTGATCATTGCAATTACCGACTTAAAAAGCCTCCTACGTTCCTTCCTCACGACGATTACAAATTCCAAAACAATATTCTTTAAGCCCGTAGTAAGATAAGTAAGTCAGGACCTGGTATATATTTTTGGTATTTCCATGATATCGGAAACTGCACAAACGAACCTGAAGAATCGACTCATATCATACGATACGAGGAAGTTTATGAATGCAGAATAATTAACATATGTACTGGATACTAAATACTACGTAATTCATCTCATGTTACACGTATGCTAAGTTTTACAACGAAGCCCATCAAAGCTCACGCGTGCGTCGGGATTTCCAAAAACCCCTCAGGTTTGCAGTGAAACTGTTTGATAACTAACCGGAATCTAACTTTAATAGACCACGTTTTATCCAAGCCAGATTTTCCCCTACATTATATATGAGTAATCTGAATTGTCCTGTTATGTTCACCTTTTTTGTTTATTCACATTGTGTAAAATAATACGTCACCCCATTTTTAATTCAATATTCCTTTATCTATACCATTGTCTACCTTTATGACATACTTTTTTACGTTTTCCAAATAGGCAAATATTGTTGACTGTGCCCCAAGGTTTTAGCCGCGTTGTTCTCGTTCCCGTAACAATACCGGGATGCAAAATGCTTTGTGTTAATCCAGGGTATCCTAACCTCCTAAAATTTCAACTAAATTGGTCCAGCCGTTTTTGCGTGAAAGAATAACAAACATACATTCTTACAAACTTTCACATTTATAGTATTTATAATATTCTCTTAGCATCCATTGACTGCGTATAAAATGTTTACTATACGCAGTTATGTATGTATACCTGTAATACTACTGCCTCCAAGTCTTGATACGCATCTAGCTACACGTGGAATCCAAACAACACTGCTATCACCATTGCGCTATCGTCCCCATGATACCGTTCCCAGAAGAATAGCCAACAATTATCGCTTCGACGAAGCAGCCTCCGATCGTAATTGTTATGTTGTATGATCGTTCCGTTCTAACAGAAATAGATTGCGCTTTTTGTGCGACTGAGTCAGCGCCGGTGGACAAAAAGTCGCGACGCGTATGGCATCCGAGCCTTGTTATACTGAAACGAATTGCCTTCACAAAGGCTGTTATTATACGCAAATTGTCAATGTACTGCAATGTAATGCAACGGTAAGTTAGCTGGTTCTGTTTGCACTAAGAAAATTTTAATAGTCTTTTTAGCCTTTTACTTTTTGGAGTGATGTCAATTTGTTTTATATTAAAGCAAGCTGTGGCAATAAAAAGTATCTCAATTCGCATATTATGTTCATCTTGGATCTTCTATGCCTAGATCAGAAGCTCTACACCGAACACAATCAATGTCGATTTTTATTATTATCGATACAGTTTTTGAGCAACTTCGAATTGATATAAAAACTTTTTTGTTTCTGTTTCGATTACATTCCGATAAACTGATGTGCGATCCGATTCTTTACTTTACTTTATTAGAGTACATTTAGTCTCATAGCTGGGTTAGCAGTATCAAAAAATTTCGATATCGACGACGATTGCATTCAGAGTAGCCACTCTGATGGCCTGTATACTATACACCAACATATCCTCAAGAACATTTACAGTTTGAATTAGTAAATATAAAATTAAAACACATACATTAATTCTGCTTATTGATTCAGCCCCGGTGGCACACATCGTATCAAAACAACAAAGTAATTACAAGTTCAAATGATATTTGTTTTAGTGAGAACGGTTTGTTTCAAACGCGCCACAACGGTGCAGGAATGCTTTAAATATACACTTGTTCTAGCACTTGAATCTAGGAGTCTAACATTTCCGAGTGGCGCTCGAGTAGAGAATTCGTTCCGAGAACATCGGGTTTCCGACACATTTCCACAGCAAACAGATCTTAGAAAATAAACAGCGATAAATACTTCTTTATAAATATGTCTTTGTAATAACTGAGCAAAGGGCGATGTGGAGACAACGAGTTGGAAAAATTAATATAATAGACTAACATATAAAGCTGAAGAGTTTGTTTGTTTGTTTGAACGCGCTAATCTCAGGAACTACTGTTTCGAATTGAAAAATTCTTTTTTTATTGAATAGACAATTTATCTAGGAAGGCTTTAGGCTACATAACATCACGCTGCGACTAATAGGAGCGAAGAAATAATGGAAAAACAAATCAACGGGAACGAAGTCGCGAGCAACAGCTACTAATAGATAATACTGTCAAATTTAAAAGTTACAAAACTGTTTTTTACAGCCTCTTTTGAACTAGACACTACATACTAATTTAAGAAATTTGATTTGATAACAATGAATCGATATATTGATACCTATATAAATTAATAATTTGTTTATAGAAACATTTGGGAGTGCTATTTAAAATATTTTAGTAGCATGGTAACGACGATTTTTGTATGACAAATTTACAACCAATATTAATTTATTACAATGAGGAAAATTTACAGATATGCCATTCAAATAAACATTAGATTAATTAATTATTGTTTTCTCAATTAATGTGGACAAGGAAAAACAGGCGATAAGGTTAATTATGACGATTACATGTGTTTATATGTTATTGAACTGCGATTTTTAAAACCACCGTTTATACGTTTGATATGAAACTTTGTTTAAAGACCACTTTCTCTCTCTCTTGTTTGATACGACATGGAATCAATCTATAATTTTTTTACTCAGGAATAAATATAAATTAGCAAATGCGAAAAAGGTTCTATCAACTCGATCGGCAATTTCAGCAGGAAATATTACATAAAAAGATTGACTTATACAGGGTAGTACCTCCTCTGGTCTCTGTATAAACTACAAATGTGTGCGAAGCTATTGAACAAAACTAATTTAACGCTGGATTTGTGTCATTACATGTGCAGTGCCAGACACTTAACTAATGTTTTTCTTTAATTTGACATTGATCGGAATGTCGCACAATGCGCTGTAATTGAAAAGCTAGGATAGATACCTGATCGGTGTTGTTATCAGCCGCTGGACGCAGCTTAGCTCGGCCAGCTCCTCCAGCTTGGCGGATGGCGGCCATGAGGCTCGCGTGCGCGTCCCCTCCGCCTGGAGAAGGCGTAGTTGGGAGCTCTTGGCTGCTGGACAAGACAACACATTCATAAGATAATGTTAAGACGTCGAGATGCGGATACTAGGCCGCTAACACTAACTAACTAACTAAGATAATGTTTGTGTATAGGGCTTATTTTGGACGATAACCCTTTTCATGTATAAATATTGTAATGGTTGAATTATTGTGCATGTTTGTAATTGCAATTGTATGTTTTTATTTTAAAAGAGCAACTATCGGAGTCTCTTTTCGAAGAAGAAAGAGTAAAACTCTGTAGAAACTACCTTCCGAACCGGTGGTAAATGTTTTGTCATCATGACGATTCAAATGTGTACTATATGTAGCAATATATAAATGAATAAAGATAATATGTTTGACTTTGACTTTTTTCGAGAAAATGTATGGGACCTCATGGACAATTGCCAAACAATTAATGTTGCTGCTAATATTATGGTTATTTTCACAACAAGGAAAATGCTTGTTAAATAGTAATGCTAACCAAAATTTCGAAAATCGATCGCGATATGTTTAGACAGTCTATTTCTCTTTCGCCTTATTGTATAGAATATAATTTTTATAAATTGCTTCGTATTTTTATTCGCGTCAGCTTTTGTTTTTCTTGAATTCATTCGTTCAATTATAGTCTAAAATAGGTAAAATCCTCCTAGTCAACTTTACACATAAATTATAATAAAATGTAAGTACCGTTAAAAATTTACACCACGCATCAAAATAGTCATTATTAATATTCATTAAGTCACAAACAAAGGCCTTTCTTAAAAAACTACACCATTATCGAAGGACTCCTTACGGGACATAAGATCGTAAACACATAATAAAAACATATATTTACGTATTAAAGTCAATAACAAATCACAAAAAATGCACTGTCTGGTTTGACGAGATGAGAGGCTCGATGTAAACAGTTCCCATCTAATTAAAACGATCATTCATATTTTTAATTATACATGCGAGTTTTGTAGTGTTATTTATTTTTAAGTACAGTCAACTGCAAAAGTATAATAACACAATACAAACTAAAATTCATCTTAACTTTGAGGTGAACATAAAATAAGTATTTCGTCTTTAAGGCAGACTAAAGAATCATATTATCACCAGTATATTTTTAAATACAGGTAGTAACACGCAATAACCGATGGATGCCATGAACTATATTAGCGTCAAGATGTTTTGTAGTATCGGATGTGTTAATTTACTTCTGTAGCCACCTGTACATGCATATTTTAATAAAAAAATTATCGCATATTATTCTGACCTATTAATTAATTTGTTTACTTGCAATGTCTTATGCATAAATTTTTAACAAAAAACAACTGTCTTCATATGGAGAAACCGATTGCGAAGCGAAACAAACACTTTTTTTCGATGTTTGTTACTACATATTTTACAAAACAACTACTATATGAACATGAATAAAAATTCGCAATGAAAAAAAAAACAATACCTACTTTAATTTAGTTTGTTTCAACGCGGTAATCTCTGAAATTACGTGTTGACAAATTATTTTGTATCTGATAGCTTCACAATGAAAATCGCTATGGGCTGTATAAGATTATGCTTAGACATTTTTTTTTGACATACAAACGCAGGCGAGCCACCTGATGGAAAGTCATCGCCGCCCATCAACGATGATGATGGCCAAGAACGATGTACGATCTTTTATTGAAACAACCCCAAGTCGTAATGCATCGTAAATACCGCATGAGGGAGCTGATTACACATTTTGCGGGCAATTAGCTCTGGGCACAGCTAGTAATAAAAACCGTGGTTTATTATAATTATGCAACGTACCATTATGGTAATAAGCTAACTCTTTATCAGCGAGGCTCTTGCTTTGAGATACTTTATGAGCGAACCTCCTCAGTTGCCAGTCATAAAAAAAATACTAGCAAGCTTTATTGATTAAAGAAACTAAACAGAACATACACATACTCGTAACTTAAAGAGCTTTTTGTTTACATTAATATACTAACTTAAAATAAAGAAATACAGTGTTCGAGACATTTTCGACGTGTAGAGATGAGTTATGTATGCAGTATGGAGCAGTGCGTCGATCGATATACAAGGGAGTCAAGGATATTAGCGCTTATTATTCGTATGCCGGTATAATTTGCTAATGACTATGCGGGCTGAGCGACCTCAATTCTGTATGCCGAGTCAATTTTAGCTACACATATTTTGGTTGTTAGAAAGAAAAAGACAATACCTTAGTGTGTATTTTGTCTCTTTTTTGTAAGATAGTATGTTTTGTCTTATTATTTTAATTTTTTATATGAGAGGGGGCAAACGAGCAGGCGCGTCACCTGATGTGAAGTGATCAGCGCCGCCCATGAGCACTCGCGTTGTCACGAGTGTGTTGCCGGCCTTTTAAGGATAGGTACGCTCTTTATTATAAACAAATATTTCATTCTTTACAAAATGTTAGTTATGGTAGACCGTCTTTTATATCTGAATTTAATTTATATGTTCAGTTTTAGTTTTCTTGTTTTTTAGCAAATCTTTTTACACCCATATATATATGACCTTTCGCAAGCTAGAAACACACACATGACTTGTAGTTGACAATGTAATCAACAAACTGTAAACCCTCGCTAACGTTTCTTCGAGCTGAGGTTAGACAAAGCAACGTCTAATGCCCTACATTGTTGACAAATCCAATTCCAACGCGACTATTTTAATTATAATACTTGCAAGTAAATGTCCTGAATTCAACCTGTATTTTATTCAAACCATTACATTATGTTTGGATAGAGAAATCCTCTATTAACCTTCGTTAGTTTGAAAGAACAACTAAGAATTCATGCCTGTTACCCTCTGATAAAAATCCTTTCCTAATACTTTAAGTAACAATTAACAGAATTTATCGCCAGTTACTCTCTGATAAAACTGCTCTCCCAATATTTTAACTAGGCCACTTTTAAATCTGACTTACAAACTTTCTACTTACGCATAGATTCAAAAAACCTTTACCTTTAATAATTACAACATTGATTGATCAAAAGCTGTCACAGTTTATAATAAAAACATAATGAGCTCTATACCCAATTAATTTGTTAACCCACGTTCCGTTAAAACCCCTAGCAGTTCGAGAAATGTGCACCGCAAATCATTATAAGCAGACTTGCGTTGCTTTAATATTCTGTCTCGCTGGTTTTAGTTCGGTGTATCGATTAGCCCGGTGCCAATTAAAGCCCCTGGAGGCGATGCGATGTTAGTGCTCCGTGCTTTATACTAGCTAGTCACGTGGGCGTATAAATCAAACCACCGTTACCTACTGACTTATTGCTCGACTGGTAGACAGGTTACCTGGTGTCTTTCCCGTTTGTTAGCAAATTCAGGACGTAAATAAACTCTGTACAAATCGCTCGCAAATTTGACTTGGCATTTTCAAAACCGTTATGGAAATGCAATTTGGGTGAGATTAATAGCTTTAATTTCAATTTATTTAGACAAACCCTTACGATACAATTTTTGCTTTAATAATAAAATATGTTACTAGTTATTCTTCTTTGAGAGGAGGAAGAAGGTAAAATGGGGGAGGGAGAACCTCAAAATTTTTCAAAAATTGCGTTATACGTGATAATTGAACGCTTTCACTTTAGCATAACATATTCATCCCGTTAAGACGTTGTAACATATATTTTTTTAAATCCAAAACCCACAATTTCTAAGAATTAATCCGGTAAGGAAGTAATCCGGATAATCGCGGATCCGGATCAAAGGTTCGGTTGATCAAGTCTCCGAGTAACGTTGAACAAACTGCTCTGTTTGTTTTAGAAAACGGCAAGTTTCCTTAAGCGTGTTCTAGAACAAATTGCGGAGGCTTCTTGATAACGCGAAACCTGTTTAGATATTCTTCAGCGATAAATCGAATTAAATTATAGTCAATGCACAGGCACGCTTCTATTTTTGCTACTTCAAAGGCAACGAGTAACGAGAAACAAGAACCTGCGCACGGAGATATTTTAAATTTAAGAGAAGAAACGTGAAATATGTTACATGCTAGCAGTTTTTCGCAATTTCGCCCGCATTTTCTGTTTTTATGATTGCAACAAGTTTTTTATTAACAAACTGATTTTCTTTGTAACCCGGTCTCGACAATGCGATGTTATATTAGCCATTCTCAACAAATGGACTAACTAACACAGAATACTTTTTTCCATTCGAACTATTCCTAGATTCGCTTCTTTTGTTTTAATATAAAAAAATATGAATAATTTGTAATATTAACAAGTATGAGTAGTATTATGAACTATATTATGATGTCGTCTGTGGCATTTTTACACCTAACCTATTAGACACTAAAGAGACGAAAGAAGAAGAGAAGAAGACGAGAGAAAGTACAAATACTACATAGCGGGAGAACTGGTTATCAATAACTTTCGATTATTTTTAAATTCGGTATAATATATTTTTTTAAACAGAAACACTAGAACAGCACATAGTCACGACAATACATTATAATTCAGACATTTAACTCATCGTAATCAACGTCGTCTGACGCTTGTCTAAGCATCTAAAATATCCCATGGCACTTCGCCAATCGTGCCTACTGAGTACTGGCTTGGCTTTAATAAACAGGCGCCTCAATAGCTAGAAGAGAGCCGTTCATTTGCCAAACTAAAACAATGCAATCTGTTTTAATTATATCGTGAATTACAAAGAAAACCCGTTGCATCGCGGCTATGTATCGTATGGCTTTATTTGATTTAGTGTATCTTGACGTCATTTGGCAGTAACAAATTTGTTAGTATAGTCAAAATAATACTATTATGGTTTTTAATATAATCTATATTGCTACAATACTGAAATCTATGGTTCTTTTAAAATTCTCTTAAAGTTTAATACTCTCTGGATATAGGGTTAAGTTCTGTAAGATTAGACTACCTATCGTTACTAATAACGGTTATAAGAATCGATTTCTTAATAAATAATTTAGTTGTGAAAATTATATAAATTGAAACAGCTAAGAGACATGTCAACGTACTTAAATGTATTATTATTAACATTACTTAAATATTGCGGTATTAGCATTATAATTGGTGTATTTATCAACTGTATAGAATGTAGGCGGTAATTATGGTATTTTCGCAGAAGTCAAACGTGAATATTTCCAAAGGATGTTGAAATTATAGTTTTATAGTTATTTTCCTGGATTCTGAATCGCAAATAAAATGTATACATGTATGTGACTTAACGAATTCACTGACAAAATATAAATCTTTATATTAGTAAACGAATAGTCAGGCGCGAACAATTTCATAGTAAATCCATTTTATAAACATTATTTGTATAACGTATGTAATAAGTATGTACTTAGCTGTACTTAATAACAGAAATAAAAACATCGATTATTCCAATTAGATCGCAATGCAACACCTCCGTCGGCGTGGTCTAGCAAATTGGTGTCACGTAAAAATCGTTATGTGGGGGAGACATTGGCAGTGAAGTCTAAAATAGAAAAGTTTCAACTCTCTCCCGGCGTTCCGGGAACGGTTGACGGCATGCACGAAACAGAAATAGAACTTCGTGGGAAAAACTGGTAGCTCTTACATTTCCTTCCTACATTACTGGCAACACTACATACAAAGTTGCTTGTAGATTGATTTAACGACGCATCGCTACGCAATAGATAGGGTAATTCATTTTGTTTTGTCCGCAATATGAAAGTGTTACAAATTTTATCTTTAAGTCATAAAATACTATGAACAATTATAACTTATCTTATCGCGATTAAAAATACGTATTTGTCGACGTTGGACTAACCTCACAATATATGACATTTTACGCAAACATCAGAGTAGAAATAATATAATATAGAACATTTTCCATGAATTCCATGTTAGGTGGTAAATTAAATAAATAGGTAAATTGCATACAGTTTTCTTGCATACGATACTGATTAGTTTAAATACACATCCTAGGGCTGACTAATATAACATATGGAATAACTACAAACAAATACTACATATTATGATTAATAATATAAAAATAACCCATAAGAATTAGTGTTAGTATACGTATTATATTAGTGTTTGATAAGCCAACAACGATCGACGTTGTTTCGCAGTTAGAATGACGTCACCGTTCTCGCATCCTAGTGACGTCACGGCCGCGTACCTTCCGCGAAACGGTCCATTAATTATCGCGTAATTGCACCATTGTAGCTAAACTCGCCGGCGTATGTGTACTTTTAATCAATGAGCTGCTATAAACGAATACTAACTTCATATTATTTTATGTATGTATATGTCTTACGATGTCTGTTGCGATGTATGGTTGTATGTTTCACTTACAAGCTCAAACTAAACGGATTTTACTGAATTTTGTTCCTTAGAAAGAAAAACAGAAAGAAAGAAAATTTAATTGCAGTGCACAAACATTAAGACATATAACTACACAAACAAATACAGACAGGAAAAGAAACAATGACCAATTCTCCTATTCGCAAAATAATCTAACAAAGCAAACATAATTCAAACTTGTTGATCTGTTCCAGACCTAAAAATGATGTGAACTAAACGAAATTGTAAATATACATAGATTAATATGTGAATTTCTTATACTTCCCGTACCATAAAATCATTAAAACCTCATATTTATTTATGAACCTAACTTGCATCTACAAAGTAAAGTTCATCTAATCATAACTCCTCAAAGAAGCTGGAAACTAATTAATTCACTGAAGACTTTTCAAAGCGCTCGACGCACGCTATAGAAATCACCTATTACAAATCTAGTACTTCTCTATCACTTAAATTAGCCTTAAAAGAAACGTCTCTTAATATTTTTCCGGGGGTAGGTCTCTTTCGCAGGAGACCGACTGGGTGGGTACCCCAACAGTGGCAGACATTCAACCGCCTCAACAGTGATGTGCAAATATCACTGTGCTCCGGTTTTAAGGGCACTGTAGCCAGCGAGATTGGTGGGCTAATGAGTCTTAACATCTTATGACTCAAAGTGGGGAGCGTCAATGTAGTGCATCCCTGCCCGGAAGTTCTGGGTAGCACTACATTGGTTATGGGCTGGCGTTTCTCTTACCATCAGGAAGCGTCCAGCTCGTCTCACTACTTGATAGAATAAAAAAAAATCTTAATACAGTGTGAAAGAGTAAAAAACCCATACATCATCAGGACCACCACTTCTCAACATGTAACTATTTGCGGTTATTCGACTATTCAGAAAACTGATCGAGATCGCTAATTTTCCCCTTGGTTCAGAATCGGACAAGTCAAGTCAAAGCACCCATAGTATTCGAAGAAACCAGTACTTCACAAAGCTTTTCGTTTGTCTTTTAAGCCACTCTCCTAGGAACGCGTAAAGAGAATAATCACAATTTCAATTTGCACTAATTATTTGAACATACACAACAACGTAACAGCCAGACAGACAAATATTAGGAAGCCGTCAAGATGCATCCTACCAATATTATAAATGCGAAAGTAACTCTGTCTGTCTTTATTCACGCCAAAACTACTGAAAACCAATTTTAATGAAATTTTGTAAACAGATGGTTTAGAGCCTGAGATAAAACATAGGTTACTTTTTAACTGGAAAAAAGGGTTATAACGGCAAAGTTTATACGAAAGTTCACGCGAACGAAGTCGCGGGCAACAGCTTAGCTTTTAGTTATTAATAAAATTAATTACAATGCTACATATGTTATATATGTTGAGCGACTTTATCTGAGCTCGTATGACTACAAATAAAGTTATTTATCTAAACGATGGTTACATGAAACGATCCATTGTTTCGCTAATTACGCAACAATGCCAATTAAACTTCACCAACATTAACATATTACAACCTTAACAATAGCAAATAGCTCAACGCATACACCTAGTTCCTTATTACATTTCAAGGGAGCAGGTCCTATATGAGATGTATGTTATTTTTGCGTCTGTAAAATATATCGCCTATCAATAAATTTAATGTTAACAATTTAAAAATGCAGTCTCTCTCTTACTATAGTTCAGCTACAGTATAAAATAGAGCAATAATGTGTTATTAGGTTATAGCTTGTTATTTATCTTGATTATATAGATAACTAATATTATAAAGAATAGAGTTTGTGAGTTTGCTAAATTGTAAGGGGTAATCCGAGATCTACAGAACCAATTTTAAAAATTATTTCTCCAATAGAAAGCCTTGTTGAGTGTCACAGGCTATATAAAAAAAGGATTATTAACATTATGTCCAACGAAGTGGGCACGGGTCCGCTAGTTGTAATATAATAGTAGTTTAAAAATCTGGTAAGCCACGCAAGAAACTGAGTAGCAGCGCTCATAAACACATGCCACTTCGGAAGTGTGTTGCCGACCTTTCCGATACAAACAAACATATTTACTACAAGTGGAACGATCTTCACAACACACATAACACCACCCACCGCACGATTGCCGTTTTTTATCGAGTTTCATATAATTTTGCACAATAAAATGTAAAAACGTTCGCAATAAATATAAAGCCGAGGCGAATTCTGCGAAACGCGAAATCGTTTCTTCATTTGCATAAAATATTAACCCGTTCCGCGCAAAAATACTCGGGTTTGTCGGAAATCATTTATTTGAGAAATAAAAACGATTTTTCATACGTAATCCTATGGGATACATTATTTATAATTTAAACAATTTATTAATATTATACGCTCTTAAATTTTGTCACAGAAATAAGAACTCTACCGGTCCGTATATAATGAATTATTTACATTTTTCAAATGTTTTCAAAGCGACTTGTTTGCAACATTTCGGCGAACTATTTCTTCGAATCATATTATATATAATTAACACTAGCTATAAAAAATATTGCATCTCAATAATACTAGGAATCATAGTAGACATTAAAAATCTATTATTAAAAACTATCAATACGTTTAACGCAATGTATGAAGACATTGAAATAGAAGTTGCTTTTTGTTGGGAATTAAAAAAATTGCAAGTTTAAGTCTCCAGTGTCTTAGCCGAACGCACTCAGAAGGGATAAAATATTTTATTGTGGAATATTATCCTGATTAATTACCATAATATGAAAAAGTAAGCACATACATTTTCCCATAGTACATAATTACCCTCACCGATCACGTGATCAACAAAAATTCCACAAAAAGATTTGATATAAATCGTATGCAGTTCATTCAATATGCACTGGTTTGATGAAAGCATAACTACACGTGCATAATTATGTAAATCAGTGGCGTTTCTATCGGCTCCATTAGTCTCATTAGTTCCGTTATTAATTATTTTATTATTCTTTGTATTGAGGAAAATCTAGGAGATCGTTAATTATGGCTTGTTACATCATTTGCAACGAGTACGCTTTACGAGATAATTTTATAGGCTATTATAGTTATTTGATGATACGTGCCATCGTATGTATGTACTATGTAGGTATACAATATACATGGCTTATAAAAAATATCTATTCTTCTTGATTATGAATAAACTTTGACATTGGTGACGTAACAATAAATAAGAAAGTTACGTGAAATTATTTGCTTATTACAAATGACGTAAGTTCATGTGTCGTATTATTTGTCAGTAGATACGAAACCGCTAAATTTTAAAGTAACGTTTTGATCAATTAGAAATAATTTTAAATTTGAACATTTATTTTTCAAGTAATACATAACCGAGTACCGTTATTGGATAAATATTTAAAATCGATGTTTAAAATTATTTTCGAAATAAATTTCCGAAGGAGGATATTTTAATCCTGAAGAACATTAAAAGCTTTATTAACAGCTATTTAGCTATAGCAGTTTATACTAAACTAACATCTAAATTACCACAAACAATTCCCTCTCGTTTCCCACGTATTTGTCTTGCGTGAAACAAAGTCTGTATTTAGTTTATATTAGTACATTCTAGAAGCACTTGTTAAGCTTCGCCCGTGTTATTCCGGTCAATATAAAATTGTTTCCTCAAACAAAGAGTTTCGCGTTACCGGACTCGGAGTTTCAATGTTTTCCCGACTTCTTACAACAACACTGAACCGAATGAGAACGATTCAACTTGTTCGGGTTACGTGTTTCTCTTACTAAAGCTTGAAATGAATTATTTGAAAATGGTTTCTTCCAACAGCCAGCTTTATATTAGTCAAAAAAAACACCTACCTTCTTTATAAAGGGGTGGAGGGATCATTAATTATAGATATTGTAGCGACACAAAATTATGCTGTTATAAGTTCGAGGTTAAACGTAATAACCACTTTTCAATATAAAACCGACAGAACCATTTGGCAGAACTAAAGGACCTATTTACTTCAAAAGAAAGGTCCTTCCTTCGAGACTCATGCCGGCACCAAACTGGGCTTACCAAACTGTTGATATATAATTCTCATACCATAACAATTGCAGTGTAACTATATGTAGCCCAGTAGAGGTCATATCATATGCGCAGACTACACAAAGTATGAGTCAAACATTTCAAATAATATCGTCAATCAAAACACGCTATTAGCATACGTTTCAGTACAAACGATTCGCAAACAAACACGAATCAAGCCATATCTTCACACAAATTAGAAGCCCCATTTACGGCGTACAATTTGCCTTACATGTTTTCCTGTTCGTTAATATAGTTTAAATATAAGAGCTCGCCCAAACAGCACGTCCTACTTCTAAGAATATTTGTTGATTCTTAAAACAAGACATTGGTTTCTGTAGACATATATATTAGCAAAATAAAGTTGTTTGTATTTTTATTAAATAAAACGAAGATCCTGTTTCAGATCTAAAGTTTTAGAGATAAAAAAAAACCTTTTTAAAGCATATATAAATAGATAAACAAATAATTTAATATATTCAAATAAAACAGATATTTAAAACTAATCACTACATCCTTTCAAACTAACTAGCTATTAGTAAAAATAATACTACTAATGAGAATTTAAAACAATTTTAAACTAAATACAAAAACTAATAATCTAAAATTAGCTAATAAAGTGACTTTTCCATTAATTTCGAGAAAATACCTCTACTTCTGTTAAGTTTCGCCTCTTCATAGTAATAATATAATACTTGAGTTACGAACCCTCGCTACGAACCTCGTTCATTGAAATTCCTCTACAAATTTTAATAACCCTCTTAAAATCATAATTGCAATTCAGAAATTCTCAATTTAAATAAAGCATACATTTTAATTTGGCAAATTAAATATATTAAAATATCAGAAATTTATCGTCATATTGTATAAAACGTTTCTTTACGCTGTCACCTGTCCGTTTGTCCCTATGTATGCTTAGATTTTTAAAACTACGCAATAGATTTATAGTACATTCAATCATTAAAGAGAAATGTTTTTATGTATAACTAGACACACAGCTCGGTTTTACCCGCTTAGTTTTCCTTCCTGTATCGATACCAAGATAAAAATATCCTATGCGTTTGTCTAGGGTCTAAGCTATCTAAACAAATCCATTTAGTGGCTTTTGCGTGAAGGAGTAACAAACACACTCGCATACAATCTTACATTTCACGTTTGTAACATTAGCAGAAACATACATACACATTAATTAAAGACAACGGATACTACGCGGATATAACCGCAGGGCGCCGCTATGTTAATATAAAATTAAAATGTTGTTTATAATTTCAGACTGAAACATATACAATGTGTAAGCCAAATCAATACTATGACGTCATCGTGTTGGTTCAATGACGAAGCAAAAATTTTTCAAACGATTTATTTTCACAACAGCCAAATGGGATCAGAACCTATTAATAAAAAATCTAAGTACGCGTTCCTTCGATTTTAAGAAAAAAAAATCGAAAATGCAAATATGCGCCCTTTTCCTACGTCAATATTTTGATTGGAAATGAGCTTTCTCTATCCATATCTATAATATATCCGTCATCTAGCTGCTACAACAAGCACTATTTACGCATGGGATTATCAAAAACTTTATAAAAAATCCAATGTATTTACTAATTATTAATAACATATGCATGCATTATAATGAATGCAATATAGGTAGGTTATAATAATAGTCAATTTCCGAAGTAATAACATCGCACGTCGCGGGGTCAGGTTATAATCCGCCGATCATGAGGCGTGCATCAATCATTTTTCGACATCTAATCAATTTCTAATCACCGCATTGTGGAGTAATGAGTTTAAGGAGAAATTGGTTTTGATATCAGCTTTTTTTCTGATTTAAACATAAGTATATTACCTAGACTTATATTATAAAAACGATAATGAAAATGCAATCTTTGGATCTATGCATTTAATTTATAAATTAACCCCAAATATGAAAACAACCGAACGCATTCAGTTTATAGATAAAGGCACTTAACTAGAAAAACTATTTTTACAACTAGCTATCTAGCAAAAATAATTATAAAATCTTTTTTTATTCTTTTCACACTTCAAATGTTTTTACAGAAAAATAGTTTTCTGCCACTCATATCCTTATTAAACTCTGAAGTGATTCTGCTAAAACGAAAGGTAGGACTACAGGCCTACAAACATTTCTCCACAGAACTTAAACCTCTACTTCAGATGCAATCACAGAGTTATAAAACTTAACGCTTATAAAGAACTAGCTGTTGCTCGCGACTTCGTCCCCGTCGAAATCTTTTTCCATTAGGTATTTCTTCGCTCCTTTTAGTCGCAGCGTGATATTTTGTACCCTTAAGCCTTCCTCGATAAATTGATATATTCAATAAAAAAAGAATTTTTCAATTCGAACCAGTATCTCCTGAGATTAGCGCGTTCAAACAAACAAACAAACCAACTCTTCAGCTTTATATATCAGAATAGATATATTTGAAGAAAAACTGTTTTTATCGAAAACAGTCTAAATCGACGTCGAGTGTGTTTCGCTATAGAGCTTCTACTTACGTATAAGCGGGCGCAATAGCGGAACAAGACTAGTAATAAATAAAAATGAATCACACAATTGTTTCAAAGCTCGTAGCTCATTTAAATACCGTCGTTCGTCTCCTCGACCTTGGGCGGATAAAAGTAATTACAATTGAATGAAACAGTGTTATTAAAACAGAACAATAGAATTGTGGACGCTTTCAATGACCGCGAATTGTTGACCGCGTTTTCTTCAAATCTTAACTTATTTATAGAGCTGATTAGTTTGTTTGTTTGGACGATGGAATCTCGCGTATGAAACTTCGAGTCAGGTTAAAATACTTTATAATGGCTAAAATACTATATATATAAAAAGTATTATATGCTATTTAACACCATGCTTAAGATCATGTATGTATGTACCTATGCAGTACATAATAGTAAAAATATGGTATATAGGGGCAAAACCGCGGAATACCTCTAGTTTATTTGTAGGTAGTAAACGAAAAGTAGTTTACTAATTACCATTTTTTTATCAAACTTATTTTTTTACTCGTTCATTAAATCGATCCTATATTTTAAATGACAAGAATTATTATCGCATCAAAAGCGTTATCTATTTTATAAGCATTGCCTCAAGACGCAAATCAACTAACAAACTCATTCATACTGGCATCTTCTTATATTACTCGTATATAAAAATATAAGAGATACGTTTGGGCAGATTTTAAATTTAAACCGGATTATTATTAAGATCCAAGCGCGCTTTTCATTAATTTCAAAGAAAAGGTTAATAATAGCAGGATTATGTAGGAGTCTGCTTATTTTATGAAAGAAATTTCTTGCGATGCTTTGATGCTGCAAATTGTAATTTTATCACTATTTTAAAATTAATCTCTTCTGAGAAGGGCTGGGGGTGCTTCAATCTAAACTAATTATAATAGAAATATAATATTGAGCTCAAATTTTTTAATCATCTCTCTCGTCTTCAAAAACAGTATTTTATTTAATAGAATCTATAATAGTATCCGTCAATGTCATATGATATAGACCTTACATTAAACCACAGATAAAGAATAAATTACAAACAAATTTAAATTAAGAATTAAAAAACGAAAAGGAGGTGGCAACATTGCCACCTGGTGAGTAGGTAAGCATCGTTAAAGGCAATATAGACAACTTATTAGTAATTCGCATTGCGCTCTACAGACAATAGGAAATAAAAAATATCGCGTATGTCACGTCTAGTTTATACTATTCCGAAGAATTTGGGGTGTAAGCCGGCGTCACGTAATGCGCCACATACAAATACAAAGGCTTAGTGGACATACTGGACAATATTTTGTACTCATTACTTCGAACACAGCCGAGAAACGTTTGCCGGAGAATAGGGCTGACACGTATTAGTTATGTTTCTATGAATGGGTATTAGCAACTTTTTGTTAGCGTAGTTAATAATTATATGACATTGTAAATGTGATATTATAACAATAAATGCTATAGAGATACTGAATAACTTGAGTTTAATATACAGGAAGAAAGAATTTACATTTCTAAATACCTATATATTTGGCTAGCATATATACTATCTGATTCTGATCTGTTTTACTTTTCTTTATTCAACTATTTTATTTATGCTATCTACATAATATAGTTACAGTTTTTAATACTATGTCTAATAGTATTACAGAACAATGCATCGGTGTTTAACTTGGTACCTTTGCATTAGTCCAAACATAGCGTGTAGCAACCCTACCAACACGTGTACAGAACAGTTAAATCGTTGTCCCGAGCCAGTTAAACACCGATGCGTTTAGATTACGACACTTCTTATATTGCATAAGAGTTCACGCGGGCACCCGTGACGCTATCGTATAGTGGGCATAACACTGTGGAGTTCCAGCAATCCATACTAATATTATGAATGCGAAAGTAACTCTGTCCGTCTGTCTGTCTGTATGTCTGTCCATCACGCTAAAACTACTGATTACTGATACCTATTAGAACGAAATTGGTACACAGATAGTCTAAAGCCTGGGGAAGGCTACTTTTTTTTAATCAACCCCCAAAAGGTTGCGCGAAGGGTTGGATCTTTTTATAAGAGAAGAACATAGGCTACTTTATAACTGGAAAAAAGGGTTATTGGGGGGGAGGGGAGGTCAAAGTTTCTATGAAAGTCCACGCGGACGGAGTCGGGGGCAGCAGCAAGTATTAAATATACCAATGTAAACAATAGGACATTTTATGTCATAAGAACCATTATGTAAAGCGATAGTTGTATACTCTTCCGCTGATGTTCAGCCATACTACTTTCTACAGTAGAGTTCTTGCCTCGAAGCTGTTCACAGTATTCATAAAAGCAATTGACTGTGTCCATTACTGAAGAGTGAAGACCCACTCTGGGAGTTTGTTCGAAGTCAGTTCGTAACTTTCATACCTAACCTACAAAAATCAGATGCAACTTCTATAAATATTTCGTAACAAACATTATCCGCGCAGTTTAAGGGTGTAACCATTCTTATAAATAAAATGTATCTGCTGGCTTCCGTGCATTTATATGAACACTCTTACAACTCTTGTATAGTATAAACTATAAATTATATACAATAGCATAACTTAAGCAAACGCTTTCATCCGCGACATAATACAAAACGCCTTCTATACTAATACTTAGGCAGACTAGTTTTCTAACCACAAAAACAAAAAAAAACCATACGCTCGAATTGAGAAACCTTCCTCCTTTTTTGAAGTCGGTTAAAAACAAGATATAGTAAAACTTAAAGGAGATCAAACAGTATCACACAGTGACGTCATAGTACACGCGATATTCCACAAAATAGTATATTTGTCGTAAACATCGCGATAGCTTGCGACAGGGCAGAGGTGAGACTTCGCGATAAGACAATATTATC
Organism: Eurema hecabe; assembly: GCA_026213755.1. Taxonomy (NCBI): domain Eukaryota; kingdom Metazoa; phylum Arthropoda; class Insecta; order Lepidoptera; family Pieridae; genus Terias; species Terias hecabe. The sequence continues at coordinate 8,044,785 of JADANM010006710.1, forward strand.
ATTTGTTTATTAGTACTGTATCATTTAATAGCGAAATATTTATAGTATACCAAAATATTTAATGTATTACAAGGACTGTAAAATGGGTTTTTCATTTCGTAGTAAAAATGCTATGTTTAAGTCTTAACTATTGTTTTTTTTTATAACGTCTTTCTATTTGAGTTCGAAATTATTTAACGTTAAGTATTACTAATCTTCACTACTAATATAAAAAAAATATTTTGTTAAAGTCAATATTTTTATTGGATTTTTCGAACTTGAATATTTTAAACCAAAAATTTAACGAAGTAAAGTATATAGTTTTCTACGTTCGATTCAAAGCGCCAATGAGTAACACAGTACACACACAGTACACTCACGACCACGAGTATTATTTACTATGATGTCTAAGAGCTGTGATACTCTACTTAGGAGCCTATTCACCCTACTAGCCTAATCTAAGAGATCCAAACTACATTCACTGGGAAAGAAAAACAACGAGCTCTGTTCCGTAGTTCCATAATATGGACGTACACCACGCTCAATGAAAGTAGGTACTACATTAGAGTACATTATACAATAAATCATCAATGAATGTACATCGACTTATCGCTTGCAAAGTGGCGCGTAAATATAGATATATATTATCTCAGCCAAGATCCACGCTTCCGAGAACATGACAAGGATAACCGCTCAATCCGAGCTGGCTATTCCGTCACGACCTTTCCAAATCGAAATGTATCGACAACTTGCAAACGCATCTTTTATATCTACGTGTTATTATTGATGAGAAAGTACATCTGTGTATATCTATTATTCATCTACGCAATTACTGAATTAATTTGGATTAAACTTTGTTAGGAGATAATTTTGATTCTGCTTGGTGCTGCTTACACAAACAGTTCTCATAAGCACTGATAAATTTCATAATTATAAACCCATATATAAATGTTGATGTCCTTGATTGTCGAAATATCTTGAATAAGTAAGTATTACCTTACACGTTTATATAACACTTACGGCCAAATACTCATACGCAAATTAAATTTAAGCACGTCTTAAGATTCGTAATTTTGACAGAATTGTATGGCGAACTGTCAAATTGGACCGGTTTAAGTTGTACTTAAATTTAAGTTGCTTTTCAGTATTCCGGCATTAAATAAGTAAACTTTGAGCACTACCTACTTTCATAAACGAACGTTATACATTGCGTTCCCTTTTTAACCCCCGACACAAAAACGACGGGGTGTAATAAGTTTGACGTGTCTGTGTACGGACATAATTTTAGCTTAATACTCAAAAATAAAAATGTTATACATTATATGTACGAATTCATAAAAAAACAGTAAATAAAAAACCTTTATAAACCTTTTGGATATCCAAAAATATAGAACTCCAAAAATCTACTATGCTATTTTTATTGATAATAAAATTACCTAAGACCCATTTCCAAGAATCGCACAAGGAGAACTTCTTAATCCGATCAAAACAGTTTCTCAGCGACGTGTTTGTTTGAACGCGATAATTTCGACAAGTATTGGTTGTATATGAAAATTATTATTGTACTAGCTGTTGCCCGCGGCTCCGTCCGCGTGGACTTTCATATAAACTTTGACCCCCCAAATCTCCCCCTTCCCCCCACCTGGAAGTACATATGTATGTATAAAAAGTTTTAACCCCTCGCGCAACTTTTTGGGGGTTGATTTAAAAAAAATAGCCTACGTCCTTCCCTAGGCTCTAGAGTATACTGTATAGTAGACCATCTGTGTACTAAACTTCGTTCTAAACGGTTAAGTAGTTTAAGCGTGATGGAAAGACAGAAAGACAGACAGTTACTTTCGCATTTATAATATTGGTATGGATTAAATGGTTGATCTATAAATGGATCGAACAATGCTTACATAACATTACACTGATGGGTAAAACGGGGAAAATTGTTCATCTTTGAAGGCTTCCTTTATTATTTTTCTTTTTAAAAACAAAAATTATTATGTATAGGATATATTACACATTAAAAAGTATCCCATCATACTACTATATATTAATAAATAGACATATAGTATTGAAGTTTAAATCCACATCACTTATCATCCAATCTAACTATCGATGTTAATGAAATGTGCAATGCGTCATCGGCCATCGGTCGGCGCAAACAGTATGCTATTTGTATGTTGTATTTCGTACCCACGTTCCGAGTAAAACGCGTTGTTTTCAAAACTACATCCACTCGGCTACGAGGAATCGCTCGCAGTTTGTAAATTCTCCCATTTTCTTATTGATTTCAAGGAGCCAACTCGAAATTATCTATTGAAGAATATGCACTGAGTATTTTTACTAGGAACTGTATACGTACTAAGAATTTTATTGTACCTATCTATATTTATATATTTATAATTATAATAATAATAAATATCAATGTTATTATGTATATACGAGATGTTGTATATCTTGACAAAACTCTTGAAGAAAATGTTTTTTAATATTTTTAATTGACTTCAAAAGGAGGTTTCTCGATTCGACCGTATATAGGCTTTTATTAAAGTTTTTTCCTTTAAATTTAGCTATTCCTGTGTATTTAGTGTGTCGTTTCAACGCTACGTGACATTGACATTTAAATTTTAAATTTCATTTCCTGTGGGAATGAAATCCCGATTTACGCAAGCCACGTCGATAGTCACCAGTTAAAAAAACATTTAGAACTTCGATTATATTACGACTTATTCGGGGAATATTTTAAATTTTTTGTTTAATCAATTAAAGTCGCGGTCAAAAGTTAGTCGTAAACACACGAAGACAGCCGGTGATTAAAATTAAGCACTCACATTTCCTCGTACCGTAATTGAAAAACTAATTATTTTATTCCACGAAATAAATACGCGGAGATTACCTATTAATCATGATAACTGGCAAGTCGAAGAAAGGATTATTATCTACGGAATAAAAAACTGGCGCTCGCTCTATTGATTCATATTCCGACGAAATTGAAACTCATGGTTGTTATAATCTTCGGGTCATGCATATAAACAATCTTGATACACCATAATAATGACAGGCAATTCTACACATCCTTTTAAGAATAACACGTGTGAAGCTAATCATTTACCAGTAAAAGGAACTTAAACTTCCGAAAACGTCGGTCTTCGTAATCCCCATTAGGTACACCTGAATAAATGCTCCTACGTGCGTCGTTTTAAAACGCATTTAACGCTTTATTTATTCGTCGTTTACCCTATTTTATATTCCATCGACGGGCGAGCCGGGGTCAAGTGACCCATAACTCTAATCCCGCTAGCGCTGGACGTTCGATTTACATTTTTCTACGAAACGCCTTTCTAAAGCGTCTCCTAACGATGCCACTTACGATTCACGCAATGCAACATCTGTAGGAGCCGGTTTACAAAATATACGTACGTTACGAGAATCCGAATATCTCGGAGAAGCGGAATCTAAATTCATCGCGAGTTGACAGTTTACGGAAACAACGCAGCGCGCATCAAAGCCGCTGTAGTTGGAAAAATGTCGTTACTGTTCCACCTTAGTAGCGGCTGAACTCAATTCAATTACCGGTAGTCTCGCTCTTTGCTCAACGGTTCCTTTGCGTTTCCTCGACGCATATCAATTTGCTTTATGCGCCTAATGGAACACTTCTATTAGAACCATCCCAATTCCCTTTATTAGCACAATGACATAAAAGGACCGAGAAAAAGCGCCCCACAAAGATAAGCGCGACAAAAAATAAGATTTAAGCCTAATTTAACAACCATGAGATAGCGCTGAGTGACGAATGATAATCGATTTTTTTAATCCATTAGTAACATGTGGCAAGGGTTCCCGGCACACAAAAAACAGGTGCCTTTACAAAAATGTTTTTACGTGTGGACTGTTATGCGTCGACTTTTCGTATTTCTGTAGTATTGACCGTAACACAGATCATATGTTTCGATGCCAGGTAGTCGTTGCTATTCTACGAATTATTTGAGTTATTAAAACCTTCTTAGCGACTTGTTGACACCTTTCTCCAATCTCGTACTATGCTTATCGAATCAATTATTAAATTTAAATCGACTCTGAAAACCACTCACCTGATTTTAACAGGTGTAGCGAAGTCCATCGGCGGCGGCGGCGGCGGCGGGGGCGGGGGAGACGGCATCGACGGCATTGGCACCGTCGACGTCATTGGCACTGGCTCCTGCGTCACTGGCACCGACGTAACTGGCACTTTCACTGGCATTGGCATCGAGGGCGGCGGCGGCAGGGATTCCGGCACATCCGGTATTAGGTCCTCTTCGTCGGGCTTCACGTCTGGCAGTTGTAGGGCCAGTTCCGGGGGGACGTGCGCCACGGGCGAGGTGACAGCCGAGGGGGCGATCGTGCCGTCCTCAGTGAACGAGTACTGAATGTCTCCAGCTACTCCTGGTAGATCGGGCAGGTCTAGAGGCATGTCTAGTTCCGGTACCTGATGAAAATATTGATTTGAAATTTCGATCTTATGTTACCTAAAGATCGCAGTCACAACTCAAAGCTAAATGCTAAATGCTTTACATAAGTTTTTGCTTAAATGGAGAAAAGCTAAGGTTTTACAAGAACTAAAATTAAAATTTCTAACAACAAATAGAGGGTTAATGTATTAATGGTACCGTCCCGTGTCCCATGTTCTGTCTCATTAGACGAGATAAACAACGAAGTAATAAATTATGTACGAGTAAAAAACAAGAATTTATATTAATGCTTACTCATATATATTACCTACCTTTTATAGTGTATAACTGTACTACTTATAAAATATATGCTTAAAAGTAAAGACAAAAACCTAGTTAAGGTTAAATATTAAGTATAATATATGTAGGTATCTAGTAACACGGCTTAATAAAGTTATAATTGTGTCGTGTATTCATAGTTAATCTAATTATATGTACACCTGTTTAAATAATAAGTACTATTTACGGACCACCTACCACGGTAGGAAAGGACAACATCATGTGTAATAAAATTATATGTACAGTCAACAAAAAAGTTTGTGTAAATGTATTAATATTGTTTTTGTAGTCGACTGCCCTAGCCACGCGGCTTTACTTGCAAAGTTTTCGTTCCCGAGAGATAAGTAGATTAAAAAAATATCCTATCTGTTAATCTAGTATTTAATCTACCTGTATGCCAAACTTTAGCAAAATACACTGAGTAGTTTTTGCGCGTAAAAGCAACAAACGTACTAACATACACTCTCACAAAATTTCGCATTTTTTATTTGGTAGTAGAACTAAAAAAAAGTTTAAAGTATAGCTTAGGTTCTAGACAAAAATACTTATACTAAACTATATTTTTCGTGCTCATCATAGCGTATACTATAACAATAATAATTGTTTCCAATAAAACCATTATTGACACACTCCATCACGTCAGTCAATAGACTAAGAAACGTCTTCATATATTTATGCAATTATCGTATATTTGCGAATGGGAATTACCCAAATACGAAATATTACAATACATGTATAGAGTTCTTCTGAATTCTAAGCTTATCATATATCACTATCACTAGCTGTTGCCCGCAACTCCGTCCGCGTGGACTTTCATAGACTTTGTCCCCCTTTACCCCCTTATAACCCTTTTTTTAGCCTATGTTTAGATTAGGCTCTAAGCCTATGTTTTATTAAATTAGGCTCTAGAGTCTAGACCATCTGTTTCATTATAATCGGTTCAGCGGTTTGGCCGCGATAGCGTAAAATTATAAAAAGTTCCCTCCTTATAAGACCATTTTTCCAGTTAAAAAGTAGCCATGTCTTTCCCCAGGCTCTAGACTATCTTTGTACCAAATTTCGTTGTAATCGGTTCAGTAGTTTTAGCGTGATTAAATTCATTCAAAATTGGATCAGAATAAATGGAGATCAACCGCAAACATATCGCAGAAAAAATAAATTTTATCTCTTTAATAGTCATATAGATAGCAATTTTATTTATTAACCAGCCACTTCGCAGGCATATATTATGCATGTATTATTAATATAAACCTGCCTCTTAAATCATTCTATCTATAGAAACCGCATGATTATTACTTGCGTAATTTTAAACATTTAAGTATACAGAGACAGACAGAAGAAAGAGACTTTGTTTTATACTATGTAATGATGATGTAAAATCTATCCTGTGTATATACAACTAGCGGACCCGTGCCCACTTCGATGGACATAATGTTAACATTTTTTTTATATACCCTATGACACTAATAATGTGGCTTTCTATTGGTGAAACAATTTTTAAAATCGGTTCAGTAAATCCCGAGATTATCCCTAACCATTTAACGAACACACAAACTTTTATTTTTTATAATATTAGTATCTAAGATATTACACACATGCATTCATACACATGATACTATACAAACCGTTTTACAAAAAGCAAACGCAACGATTCATTTTTTAATTATATTATTGAGAACTCATTACTTAAAATAATTAGCTATGTTTTTATCTAATGTTCACTTATGTAATTGGTCTTGAGTTAGTTCAATATAAAGTGATTAACATAATTTCTGCGTAAATCGATTTATAACGGCTTATAATATCTAAATATTACACGCGATTACACAAATCAATCACCGGTGTTATCGCCATTTTTTTGAAAATAAATCTTTTTGTAGAAGACTTTTTTGGTGCTTGTTTAATAAACGCATTGAAAAAAAACAAAATATCTTGTACTATATACTTTTTAAAAAAATTAATATCATGCTGATGAAAGAAAGGCATAAATCAGATTTATCAGACAATTATTTTTAGAAAAATTAGAACATGAATGAATAGACAAGCACACAAGGCTTATTAATGAAATAAATATGGTATGGTAAAGTAAAATAAAATGGTAAATTAAGTATATTATCAAAAATCGCCCTCGCCCTCACACCTTAAAGTTTGCCGAGGTTTTTATGTAAATTTATACTTGTATCTTTTGTTGATTAATAAATTAAAAAAAAAGATGTTTCATAAAAACTACTCTCAAATTAATGTCTTATCAAAATTGTAATGCAAGTTTGTTAGGATACAACAAAATCTACTAAGTTTATTTGGCTGAAATTTGGCATGTCGGTTATTCGACTCTATTTTAATTTATAAGATAGTTTTTTAACAACGTATTGTCATGGGAACAATTCGCATTAGTTAGACTAAAATCGATAAAGACAAGACTCACCATTCCCATTCCCGGCGCGTACATGTATTCGTCGACTTCCCGTTTCAGAACATTTCTCTTCATGATAGAGGGCGGTGCTTCATCCAATACATTTGTCTTGACATCAGTATGCACCCTCGGTACGTAGGCTTGCTGCTTAGCAGGCCTTCCAACGTATGGACTCTCCTCAGTGTTAAATACCAGAAGTTCACCGACACTCGATATTTTACCAATCACCGTGTTTAAGTCGTCTTGTTTTGGTTTAACTGTCTTCGGCTCCGCTACTTTTACGTGGAAGAAATGTAGCTTTTCCTAGGAAATTGATTTTGAGTTAAAATTTGTTTTGGAGATTGAATGTTTATTGAGATTTGTGCTATAGTTACCTGTATACCCTTTTCATTAGACGACCTCTGTGGTCTACCACTCAGAGTAACCGTTTTCGGCTCATAATGATAACTATTTCCGTCAAAGATGGACTTGTAATGCTCGTGGACGATAGACGAAGGATATTTAGCGCTCGAGAATACTTCTATAGCCTTCTGCATACCCGTCAGTTTCTCTATTTTAGCTCTGGACACGTCAATCCTCTCTCGAAGTTTTGCAGTTTTTTCCATGTTCAGACAGATTCTGGTTGATATACGATTGAATACATCGTCGACTATTCCGTTCAGATTGTCTAGAGAGTCAGCGATCTGGAGAATTGTTTCCTCGACGCTGAGATCGTTTGGTATAATGTTAATTTTATAAATACCTTCCATGACTACATAAAATGAGTATGCGAACGGTTTCTGTAACAACCAAACAGCAGTTCTTTAGAAATCTCGTCAGTTCCAACGAAGGTTTGATATAAGCAAAGTATAGTTGAATTTCAATGTCAGAATTCTTACCTATAGATTCTATTTAATGACCTAAAATAAATTAATAAGGCACAAGAATTATCACTATACAACACATATATTTTCTTGTGTTAAATAATGTCCAGTTTGTAAAGCTACATTTATGTATTTACAAAACACTACGAATTTTACATGTATCAGTACATTGTCACTTATAACGACATAAATAATTTTAATTCTTAGGGACGCTTCTTGCTGGCGAATCGGCGAGCAGCGAATGCAAGTTATCGTTCGCCGGGTCGGTACTCCAAGAAAACCTGCAGTACGCGTCTGGAGACATCGTCGGGTCCAAAATGGCAGAGTCCTCGGACAGTTGGCCGGCAGAAAGCATATTGTTCAAATGCTTATTTATTACGACGTCTGCCTGGCTTACATAACCACTCGATGCTGGCGGCTTTAATGGCACTGTGTTACGTACACTCGTCTTTAGACTAGGCAAAGTATCCAATGACTGCAATTGAATATAACTACTGTCTGCGCTAGGCTTGACTGGCGGCGGCAAGTTAGGCTGGGTTGGCAAGCTTTCTGGCCCCAGAGATGCTGTAGGCGTAAGCTTAGGAAAATTCAACATGGACTTCATTTGAGCATCTTCAGGCAGAACATATCCCGATGAGGAGGCTGGATTGACTTTTGATGGTGCCGTACGCATGGTGAACAAGGGCGACGGCAAACCAGCCATAACGTAACTGGAAGTAGTAGGTTGAGAAGTAGATATTGGTGGTGTATTTTTTGGTGCAGGAGCAGACTGTACATATCCAGATGCTGGATTTACCATAGATTGTACATACCCACTTGTAGGGTTTTTCTTGAAGTTTTTGTCGCTAAAGTAAGGAGAGTTTTCGCGAGAGCTTTCTGTGTCTTCAGTTGAAGAATCCTCATCTTGCACTATAGTGCTATCATCTCCCTTGTCTGTTTCTGCTTCCAGGTGAAGAGAGGAATTAGATCCATCATCAGACGTCGAAACCTGTCTATCAACAGGTCCTGCTGAAGAATCTGATAATGCAGTGCTATCAGTGTGATCACTAGCTGCACAGGTATCATCTTTTTGTTTGATGTCAGTTGAAACTGTGCTCTTACTATTGGGTAATAGCAACATTTCATCAGACGATGGTTTCTCATCTTTATTAGACGGTGTCCAATCTGGGTATGCGAACTTCGTTCTATCTTTCTCTGGTTCTCCTAATCCATATGGTAGAACAGGTTTAATGTCTTCCATTTTGCGGTACTTTTTATACAATTTTATAGACCCATACACAAAACCTACAAGAGCAAATATTCCCATGAAAATAGATACCATTGCTAGAACATCTCTACTCCTACATGCAACTGTAACTGGCTCACTCCAGGGTCCTGTATATTCATCAACTGCATTGTCAGTTCTTTCCTTCAAAGCAACATTTCCAATCACACCATGATACAGATCCTCATCATAATTTACAGCCCTTACTTGGTAAGTTTCTGTAGATATAACACCTTCACAGTGAACAAGTGAAAATGAAAGATTTGTGGTATTTATTATTTCAGGCTCCTTATCATCTTTTACCCTCATGATTTGATAAAGATCTACTGTACCTCCTGCAATCTCAGGGGGCTCCCATCTTAGAAAATCGGGATTGTTCTTAACAGTTGGGGGTCGTAATCTACTAGGTGCACCAATCCCTGTCCTTACAAATGAGCCATTATTTGGACTGAGTTTGGAGCAGAGGCCAATAGCATCATTGCATGCTTGTACTGACAAAGAGTAATTGCTAAATGCTTGCAATCCCTTAATTGTAACTCTCCTTCTTGATCTATCAGTACTAGACACTGTATCTACATAAATTTCCTTGTTGAAATTGTAAATAACATACTTCCCGATATTCCCATTTCGCTGCAGAGGTGGGTCCCATGATATTACCAATGAATCATTCCTGACATCTGATATAACAACATTGATAGGAATAGTAGGTGTATCCTCAGAAGTAGTTATTTCTACAGTTGCACTTTTCACAGTTTTTTGACCATGAATACTGTCAATAGCAAACGTGAATTGATAAGTTCTGAATGGTAATAAATTCTCAATTCTCGCATGCATTTGTTTTGGGTCAGGAATATACACATATTTGCTCTCAACAGAGGCGTCACAAACAGTACTTGTTCTAACAATGGGACAATAAGTTATGTTGTAGCCAGTTATAATACCATCTCGGAGGACACAATCCATGTGCCACCTCAAAGTAACAAAAGTCTTGCCCGGAATATCATAATCTAGTCGCAAGTTGATGCGATACATAACAAAACCTTCCTTTGAAATATCACATTTTGCCCAGACCATACCACTAGTACTGGTCCCATTATTAGCTGATATTGCAAACTGGTACCTATATTCCCTCGGCAAGTCAATCACATGTCGGCTCTTTTTAGGGTCTAAAACAGCAAAGTCCATTTGTCCAGTACAAAGGTTTGTGGTGTTGTGTTGACACCAAAATAGAGTATAATTATCAATGTCCTCAATTCCCACCCAAGACAATTCATAAGTACCATTTTCATAAGCTAACTTAGTAAATGAAGTTAAGCCCAGTAAGTGAATATCTTTTTCAGGTGGTATGTATAAATGGCTGCTATTTAAGGAGGATCCATTAACATTGAAGGACCATATTGTAACATCCATAGCACTGAGAGAAGCATTAAGCTTTACATAACTTAAGCTTTTATTTTTGTCTGGAAATAATGTGTGTATTTTTTTGTCTTGTGACACTAAGACCTTGTATGTAAAATTAGAACCAGCTTCTTCATATTCTTCTAGCTGCTTCCAGTAGATCAACATAACTCTCCGACTGTCTACGAAAACAGATCTATCAAAAGCACCAGCAGTAGTGTCTGGAGGCCTCTTTGGTCTCTCACTAGCTGTATAGAATACTATATAACTAAAGTCTGACCAAAAATCAGGTGAATCTGGGGCCTTAACAGATTTAATGTAAATTCTGACTTCATACTGCATATGTGCATATTTTAAATTGGACAACTGAAACTTATATGTTTTATTCTTGATTGGTAGGACTGACGTGTCAACTTCATGGAATGTAGTTGTATTGTCTATTTTTGCAATCTGATATTCTATTTTGTGTTGCACCCCACACGGTACAAAGTCATACATGTTGTTAGAAATACTCCAGCGTAGAACAACACCGTGTGTTCCATTCCTGACCACTTTTAAGTCTAATGGTGCATCTGGCTTGACAATAGCATAATGATTGATAGTAAAGTTTTGACTGTTACATCCAAATACATTGCATGATGTCAAATTGAAGAATTGTACTTCTTCCTGCTGCCTATATCTAGGTTTACTAGTTGTGTTCCACACACAAAACCTTGTATTTGTATTCTCCACCCTTTCTGCCATACAAGGTGTCACAAAATTACCATTAACAGCAAATGTTAAATTATAATTTGTACTACTTAGTGTCTCAGGGCAGGTCCATGAACAATTTAAAACTTCTAGATTTTTAGAAATACACTTAAAGTCTAATACATCCTCAGGAGGAGATTCAACAAGTACTCTATTCGTACATATCTTGTTTGTTTTTGTATTCCTACAATAATATGAGTTCACTTGCTTTTCAGGCTTCTCTATAAACAACCTTCTGGTTGTAGCATTCACTATTTCTGAATCGAGGCGTTGTCCTGATAGCGTAAATTCAATGTCGGTGGAGGAATAATTTTCAGCCACACAAAATATTTCTAATGGATGACCATACGGAATCGCAATGTCACCTTGCGGGTAGACTGCTACAGTTATATCCACGCTCAGACATTTGGAAAAAATGCACGGTAAGCTTATTAAACACTGTATTATGAAGCATGAAATCCATATTCGCAATTGTGGTCCTCGGTACGTTCTTGAACTGCACTTTGTTATTTTACGTAAATCTACACTGTCTGCCATAACTGATACCAACGTCCTAAATATCTTCCATTTGCCACATTACGACCTAGAACATTAGTCGTTGTTTTAACGAAATTACAAGAAACGATAAACACATTCCTTATTTTTTTATCGCGCGAGCTCAATGGCGCACTGCACTTGAAATGTTGACACACGACTGACTATGCTCGGTCACGGAACCGCACTTTTATTTATCTATCATCACATATAATTTCACGAAATATTAACTATTATATAGACACAACGCTCAACAGTGACCAGATCCCTGAAGAATACATGAAAAACTGAAATTTACGTAGACCAACAATTACTTACATAAAATTAAAAGAAAAACTTTGAAGTGTTTCCAAGTAAACGCCAACTTCACATCAGTGTGGTCAACAAATCAATCAAATGTTGCAAGCCGAAATAATAATATTCTATGACTACATTCACAACGCAATTTTTTTAAATATAGTATTAATTTAATTAAGTAAAAACGAACTGAATAAAAAAATATATACCCACAAGGAACAAAAATATATTTCTGTATAATGTTATATACAATTTCGAATCAAGAACGACACATATAATTTATTTTAGAGGTGGGTTATTATATTATTGAAATAATAAAAAAAACATTTTTTTTACATTACATTTATCATTTTATCGTATGAATTATAATAAATATGTAAAACAATGACATGTTCCTACCTATTTTCAAGTTTTTATGGCTAGCAAATATTAAATAACTGTCAAATGTCAATTGTCATTTTTAATATCATACATTTGTGTTTACAATTTTATAAGGTTTTACATAATTTTTAATCATATTTACAAATTTTATTTAATATGTGATTGAATTTCTCATAATGACCATGGAAGATCACAATGAACAGATACTTGGATATACAACAAGAAAGGCATTAATTAAATTACGAGATGACATACAAACAGTAATAAGGGAACATAAACAGAAAAATCCAATCGGGTAGCTAAAATGTACCATTACTTGAACTTATCTAATAAAAAGGAATAAAGGATTCAATTTATTTATACACAATAAAGGCCCACCGTTTTCTTATGTCTACCTTACACATCTATTTATGAAAGTTATTTTGACAGCAACTTTTGTAGGATACTTTTTTAACTTGATAAAAAAAAAAACTATTAGACAAATTCAGAGTAATTTAAAAGAAACTTCAGACTTTTTGAGGAGACAGTAATTTAGACTGTTACAGTCTTAATGACTACTAGTGCTATGTTACTATGTATTAATACACAAATGTACAACGTAATGTACACAATTGTACACAAATAAAATATGATAAAGAAGAAACTCTATATTTATTATTATTAAATATTTTTGTGATCATTAATAAAGAATTTCCCAAGTATATTTATGCTGTAATGATTCATAAACTATGCTTATTGAAATAGCACTGTAAATATTTTTCTTAAAACCTTAAACTTAATGATAAAATCATAAGGTATTTAAATTTCCAGGGTAGATATCATCCGAAACATCATATCATTCTCATCTGAAAAGGTCCTTCTGTCTGGTGTAGCATATACAATAACAATAATAAATATAATATGTTTAATTTTGACATATCTGATTGGTGGCACCCACTTAGCCCAAGGGTACTTGCTGTGGGAAGCGTTGTTCTTATTTTTTATACTTGTAATTAACTTTCTGGTTGCCTTGAACGAGGAATA
>JADANM010006710.1:8069020-8083280 GCA_026213755.1 Eurema hecabe
TTTTTTATACTTGTAATTAACTTTCTGGTTGCCTTGAACGAGGAATACTTACACAGGAATGAAATACCTCATAGAGTAGCTAAAGTACTTGGTAAGTTGATTTTCTATGTCCTTAATTTATCTAATCATAAGATTTATTCCAAACGGTAATTTCAATAGCAAGATAATCTGGTTTCCTACAGAGAATCTTATCATAGATGGTAATCTAACTATGCTATATGCTGAATATAGTTCATGTAATTCAGCTTTATTATCTATGTAGTATTTTTTAGAATCATGCTACTAGATCTAAAATTAAATATGTAGAAAACTATATAAAATTTTTTATGCTACTTTCCTTAAGCCACATATAAATTTGCTAGGATCTGTTCATATAAATTTGTCATCAGAATTGTATATATCAAAGTCATATAATAAATATGACTTCAATATATGTTGCATCTTTTACAGAAACACTGAATGAAGCTATAGACTCATGTCTATGGAAAGAGGAGTACTATCCACATTTGTGTGCTCCATTCTCACCCTGTGTCATACTACAGTGGACATATAGAGATGGTAAGTATAAACAATAATAGACAAAGTAATAAGTAAAGAGCGTTATATAGAAAAGAGGAAATGGAAAACCAGTCTTACACAACAAGAACATAAGTAAAACTATAAGCCCACTTAGTAATAACTGACACTTATTTCTTGAGCAAAGTCACCTACACCAGTATTATGTATCTTTGGTTACCTCATTCATTCAAATCGGATCTCAAAAACCATAACTCTTCTTCTTAGTCGGACACTTGTGTCAGAGATTCATCTGTGGGCCGTTTGGAGGATTATATTTCCGACAATGTGCCTCCATTTCTCTCACTTTAGTTAATTAATTAATTAATAAATATAATATAATTACCTGATCTCATGGTCATTTTAATTATGTAAAAGTACTTTAGCACCTAATCAATTCATTATAAATTCCAGGCACAATAGTCAATCTCCCATGGGCATTGCTCGTAGAAGGTGATGTAATAGTGTTAAGACCAGGACAAGAAATCCCTGGACACTGTAAAGGCTTGCATTCAGATGATCCGGAGATGTTTTTTGGTCAAATCTTTACACCGGGTTCCCAAGTGAGTTGTATACCTACTTCCTTACATTTGCGATGTAAAGTCTGTTTGTTAATTACCACCTTTTACACTTTAGACAAATTTATATTTCGTGATTCTTTAACTAATTATATTTGTAATTTTTACGATTGCTTAGTGCAGTGGTATCATAAATGCCTTCTGTATCGATCCCTATACTGGAAAAACATATGTTTTCTAATTTAAATTTGTAATTTTCTGGTGTTTGGTTGTTGCTATGTTAAGTAAAAAAAAGTATGCAAATATATGTAATTCATCCGCCTAGTATAGGACTAGATGGCGCACTGTTACATTGATCGTCCAGAATCATTTATTTTATTTGTTTATATATTATATAAATTGCTTATTTTTTCCAGTACTTGTCAAATTAATTAGAATAATACAATAGCTAAAAATAATTACTAATTTAAAAATCATGTTACAGATAAAAGAAAACTCGAGTGTACCAAGATCAAGAGCACCACATCCAAACAAAGCATATAAAATGTGCGAAACACCATATCTGAAGAACTTAAAGTTAGTTCTAGAACATTCTACACATAGACCAGTCACTGTGTTTGAGAAACAGAGGTATTTGGTGAGTCAGAATACTCAAACTCTTAAGGAACAATAATCTTTGTGCGTTTCAAATCGTAAAATAAGCATATTCCGTTTTTTCATATGAAACACTCGTGTAATTAATATATTATAAAAGTTATTTCGCGTCGATTTCTCAAGGTGATCGCGCGTGCTTGCACACACAGATCAAGGATCTATCTATTAAATATTACGGATTTTAATAACAAGAAAATTTTTATTACAATACTGTAAGTGTGTCATAATCAGTCAAGGAAGGTACATACTTATGGTCCTTCGAGCCGGATATTGATATTATGAATTATCAAATCAAAGCCAAAAATTCGTATTGAAATATTAAACCGATTTGAACCAAAATTGCTTGCTCTGCTTCGACTTATTAATTTTTTTTTATTTTCTCATTTCAGTGTACAGTGAAAGTAATGGAGGGCATAGTTCTACCACTAGTGATATTACTGATGGTAGTGGCCAGCGTCTTCCGGCATATCTACCACCTGCCAGGGGTCACTCACTGGACTGAGATATACTTTCTTCAGACGATTGCCGCGTCTCTCCCTTTGTTACAAATTATATTCCCCATAGCTTGGGTATCGTTGAATTGCTATGGTCTCGCCAGGTCAGACACTTTTCATATTATTGTGCTTATCAAATAGATTATACATATTGTAATGTAACTTTCTTATTCCAATCTAATCTGTGCCAAAAATCAGGCACAAATCTTAAAAATTTTGAATTTTTTTTGGTTAAAAGTATTACTATAACACCAGCAAATGCTAAGGTATTATTGTAAGGTTATTATCATTTTTCTCAGCACATATATTCCAGCTAAAATACTTATAACAATACAAGAGCAATTTGAATTATTCATATCTATAACTTCAGGTTCAAATCCCTCTCAGAAGTCCGTCAAAAGTACACTAGGCCAAAATCATGTTCAATATCAGAAGATGCTACAGACCCCTTGATCCAAGCGCTAAGTGAATCCAGCCTACAGCCTCAAAGTTTAAGGACTCTAACTAGGACATTCTTTAACATATTATTCGGGAAAGAGGACATGGTGTGTAGGACGGCTAACATTGTACACGTTTTGGGGTCTTTGTCGGTATGTATGAATGGGTAAGCTAGTTTTAAAGCTATTTTACTTAATAATTTTAAAATATACTTTTAATGCGAAAATAAATGACATGTAGCCAGGTATGCTTCTTCTGAAGTAGGTATGCTAAAAAAATAATTGGAATTAGCTATTATAATTATTACCGACATCCTGAAATAAAAATAAAGCTTCATTAAATATTTTAATTTTTATTTATTAACTTACGCTAGTCACAATCAAATATTGATTATGGTGGTAACATATTACTCCAAACAAAGAAAAAAAATTACCAATTTTTAACTTAAAAAATTAACTGTATGAAAACCAAACAACCTATGATTATAACAATTGCAATGTCATTCCCATATTACTGTAATGCAGGTCAAATAAGGCTCGCAAAAATGGACTTTCTAAATAAAGGTTTTAAGTATAAAATTTTAAAGATATGCCATACTGTTTCAGGCGTTATGTTGTGTGGACAAGA
Organism: Eurema hecabe; assembly: GCA_026213755.1. Classification (NCBI taxonomy): domain Eukaryota; kingdom Metazoa; phylum Arthropoda; class Insecta; order Lepidoptera; family Pieridae; genus Terias; species Terias hecabe. Next base: position 8,072,307 of record JADANM010006710.1, read on the forward strand.
AAGGTATACTGTCCTGGCCGAACCCAACTGCGGAGAAAGTGTTTTTCCTTCGCAACTCAAGTCCAGCTTCAAATAACTCAAGCAAAACTAGCCTCGTCGGGTCCATGGGGCATCAGAGCCAGACCACATTGGATCAGATTGGTGACACTAAAACTAATGCTGAGCCGTCTACTATTGTTGAAGTATGATATTTTTTTTCGTAACAATTAACTTGATTTTGTGTCAATTAATATCATAAAATTTTAAATTAATTTTCTCTTCAGAGTCTAGAGTTTTTCAATACCTACCTGGAGGAAGAAAATTTGCTTTTTGCATAGTATTTTTTAGGTCTAAAGACCTAAAAATAGACCTAAAAGGTTACTTATTAAAAAGTTATCCAGTTGTCATTACAAAATTTCTGATTAGCTTGAGACTACCTATTTCTATGTAAGAAACTTTCTAATGGTGTCCCGTGAAAACCTAACATAGAAGTTGTCGTTAAAAATATTATATTCACGTTGCACACGTAGCATTCTATTATTTTCATTCCGATGATACTATCGTCTCTGTAACCGGGTGCGGGTGCAGGTGCTGGACCTCACGCACGACCAGAACGCACCCTTCCGCGTGGAGTTCGACGAGCAGCGCTGGCGCCAGCACCTCGCGCGCCTCAAGCCGCTCGGGCTGGCCGCGCTGCTCAACACGTGCGCGCCGGACCACACGCACACCTACGCGCACTTCTGCGCGCACCTCGCCGCTGAGGCGCAGCACAGGTGCGCACCCACACCCACACACACACACACCTTGCCGCCGCGGCGCAACACAGGTGCGCACCCCCACCCACACACACCTTGCCGCCAAGGCGCAACACAGGTGCGCACCCACACCCACACGCACTATCTTATCTTCTAAATTATCTCTCTTTCACATACGCAAAACTTGAATGCGAGCGTGCGTCTATGTGTGCGTGTTTGTTTCTGTATCACATATCATGTGTATAAAAATGGGTCCCCCATATATATAAAAAAAGATATAAAAATGGTATTGTTAAATATTTTCAGCGAAGACCTGGTCCCGGTGACGAACCGGCGGTGCCTGTGCGAGCTCGCCAAACAGATCGGCTTCACCGACTCTGTTGCTGAAGCTTATATGGTGCAGGAGTGCTTAGCGATTTTCAGGCATCTGGTAAGTTTTTACGTCTGATTTTTCTTCTGTTTCGCGATTCCTATCCACGCTACGAGACCTTGTTTTATTCATTTATTGTTATGATATCGCTTGTAACTTCCTATCGGGGAAATAATTAATTTTTAAATTCGGTTCAGTACTCCCAGAGATATAATCTTCTTATAAAAGAGAATTACCCTACGCATATCTAAGGCCTAATCTTCAAGCAATCGAAACTTTACCAAAATCCATTTAGGAATTTTTGTGCGAAAAGAGTAAATACAGAACATATATTTATTCATCCACACACCCATCTTTGCAAACATTTGCAATTAAAATTGGTAAATATATAAGGATGTGTTATATACGTGTATTAGCTATATGCGTGTGTGCGTGCCTCGATGATCTTTGAATGTGAATATGAACAGTGTGAATACAGCAGCCGGTAGTTATACTTAACTTCGGCTTACGTACAGTGTGTTACAAAACATACAGTGTCCGATCCAGAAAGGTAATATTCTCTATCTAAAAACGTTTTCGAATAAAATAAAATAAAAAATCTGTATCAAAAAATAACAATGCTATAAAGTTTTAAAGATGAGTGAAAATTAACACAAAGTCAAGGAAATTCACAAACGCTAGCAACTCACGTACAGTTCATAGACCCTATAGCTAGCAGAGCTTGTTAACGTGAGACGGTGTTGCCATGTAAATTTTGTTTACTTAGTTTTCTTTTTTTTTTTGAAAAAATTATTATGTTATTTTTTCAAACCTGTAGCAAAATAAGAACCTGCTGCCGGTATGTAGTAAGATATTTTCGGATCGGACACTTGTTTTGTAACACACTGTTTATAGGATAGAAATAAATATACAGTGTGTATGTCAGCAAGCCGATACTATCCGTCGCGAGACGCGGTTCGTGCGCGCGCTGCAGCTGAGCACGCGCGTCAAGGTGCCGCTGCCGCACATGCTGGCCGTCATCGTCAAGGACCCCGGCAACCAGCTGCAGATGTTGACCCAAGTACGTCACAAAAAATACCAGATTCCATTGTCAGAAATTGGTTTCCTTATCATAGGACTTGCATTGGGGTATCCACGTTTCAACAAGAATAATCAAAATCGATATTTAAACGGTCAAGAAAAAAACTTTTTTTGTTTTAAGCGCAAGTGACAGTGAAGTTGCCCGTAGCCTGTTACGCGATGCGGTATTGGTACACAGTGGGTTTTGGTCATGACCAAAAGTCAGTCTCTTAACTGGGTAGTACTGCATTGGTTATGGGCTTGCGTTTCTCTTACCATCAGGACTGCGTCCTGCTCGTCTCACCATTTCGTACTTTTTTTCACTCATAACCTAGACTGAATTGTTTATCCTAAGCCATCGAAAAGAACTTTCACGACCAATACCCTAGTGTTTCTCGCACCACAGCGGGTAGGGTAAATAATAATAATAAATCTTTATTAATACTAAAAATGACACAATGATTACAAATTTTACTATCATGGCTATGAGGGCCAGAACATAAAGATCCTGACTTCTTAACTAGGTAATAACTAGGTAACTACTAGGTAGGGTACTGGCAACTTCGCAATTCTTCTGGGAAAATACACATAAAACCTATGTCCTAATAACCCTCTATAGGGCACAGCGGACATAGTGCTGGACTCGTGCGTGGACTACTGGAACGGCAGCGACTTGACTCCTATATCGCCCTCCGACCGCAAGAAGATCATCGACTTCTACCAGAGGAACTCGCTCACTGCCTACTGCACTGCGTTTGCTTATAAGTGAGTATTTCTAATTGTTTTATCATTAAAAAAATTATAATATTTCTATTAAACTACATATAGTAACGTATAATGACAGTTGAACAGTTATAGTATAACAAGAAAGTAATGTACGCCCGTTTGTGAGAGCAGTTTTTAAATTTATTTATTTATTTTACTATGCCATGACACTTAAATGTTACTTATTGAACATCTTATTTTAAACATAATGCGAAGTGTTTAATACACACACACCTACATACAGTGAAATAGTCTCGAGAATTTTTTGCATATGTAGTGGTATGTACATTACTCAGATCTTAGAGCGCGTTTCCACTATATCGTTCTAGCCTATACAAAAATGTTTCGATATCCTATATTACTATTTAATTTAACACTTATCCCTAGCAACACTCCTATTTGTGTTTTCAATAAAAACAAGTTTTTATTTTAAAGAAAAAAAATGTGACTTTATAAAAAAAATCATTTAATTTCACGTCCTTGAGCAAACGACAAGGCGACTACCGTGGAATAATAAAATATCGTGTCTTTCTTGTATATAATGTACTAGCCGTTGCTCGCGACTTAGTCCCCGTCGATTTCTTTTGTCATTATTTCTTCGCTCCTATTTGGTCGCAAGGTGACAGTTTACATAACAATGTAGCTATGCAGAAAAAAACATTTTTTCGATTCGAAATAGTAATTCCTGAGATTAGCGCGTTCAAACAAACAAAAAAAACAAACTCTTCAGCTTCATTATATTAAGTAAAGATGTGTATGTATGTATGCATGTCAGGCCGCTCCGGCGCGGCGTGTCGGCGGCTCTAGCTAGAGCGTACTTAGAGCTGCCGGCGGAGGCGCGGCCGCCCTACGCGCGCGACGCGCTATGGGCCGCGCCGCCAGCCCCACATTTTCATTCCACAGGTACGCACACACACACACACACACACATAAACACACATATTCTCTTACGTAGGGTATACGTATTCTAGTCACCGTGTGTAAAATGCGCACAAACTCTAATAAGTAATACTAAATATACCTTGTACCGACACATGTATATCACTATTGAGGCACGTCCGCACGCTACGGCTGTCGACAGTTGAATACCTTCTTACCAATGTACTTCAGTACATTACACTGGGAATCCTTTCTTTGGGGAAGAAGGAAGTGGTATATGGTGGATTTGTAAGGGCTATGAAAATTTTAACTATTTTATCTACGTATTTCTTTTTCAAAAAAATTTTTTTTTTTTCCGCAAAAATAAATGTAACCTTAGAATTTCAAAGAAAAGAAATGAATCATACCTCATTTTTAATTTACGGTAACATTTAAACATACGAATATAATATATCTCAATAGACATACAAATCTACATGCAAACGTTTCAGACTCACTGCTCTTCAATGACGTCATTGACGAGGACGTGGATGACGTCGATGGACTCTTTGACTTGCAGTGTAATCAGGTATGTTCATGTTTCATAAAAAATAGAGTATCCGTATTTATGTTCATATAACATTGGACACCACACCTCCTCCCGTAAGTGTTGATGATACTTTCCGCATCCTTTGACTAGTCTCACTCTTTTCCTTTCACTATTTCTTGATCAATCTATCATTTTCGTTTTCCTTCTCATCATAATTTTATTAGAAAGTTCAACTCCTAGACATCTCCCAAATTGGTCGTATCTCATAAGTACAGTACAGAGGCCATTTTTCCTTACTGCTCTACTTTATTCCTCTTACAAGTATAGTAACAAATCCTTTTCTTTTCCTCTTGTTTAAAGGTCAACAAAGCATTCTTAAGGCAGTTAATTTTGTCTCATTCATTTCAAGTTAAATGCTCACCAAGATTACGAATGCGACAAGGGTGGTGGAACCACAGTTGTGGTCACGTCAAGTATTTGACAGCGTGTGTCATGACCGCCATTTTGAATGTATATCATATTCAATAGGTATTCATAGGCATGGTGACCATGCAGTACCAAGCTCAAAGTGACATGGTGGAACTAATAGAGCGTTTGGAGCGAGCCTGCATACGCTTCGTGCACTTCAGCAAGGAGAACGAGCTCAGGTCCAGGGTTTTTAGTGAGAAGATGGGTCTGGAGTCCGGGTGGAACTGCCATATATCGCTCATGTCGCAGCCGCTCAGGTAAACCTCCCTTTTTCTCTTCCCTTCTCTTTTCTTCTCTTGTCTAAAATTACTACAAGTTTGTCGAGTTCCTATACTATAACGACATGCAAAAAGATCTTAACATGTTTAGGAGTTTTGAATTTGATCAAAACTAGTACATACCAGTTTAATTTAGATCAAGATACCTAGCTTGGTCTAAGTTGAAAAACTTGTTTCTCATTTCTTCGTCTTAACGTTAAGATCTCTTGAAATTTCATTTGAGTTTTGTCTAAATTGAAGGAACTCATTGAAATGTTCCAGTCCTTAACTCTTTTTCAAGAATATAAACCTTAATTTAAAAGTATTGCTAAATTTTAACAAGATTGGTTTAGTGATACATAGAGTTAAGAGTTTCTTGTTGAGACCACATAGGAAAAAAAATTGGTGAAACGGTTTGGATTTTTTGAAGGATTTTTGTATATGACATCAAAATATTGGACCTAGTGAAGGATACTGGACGAGGCCGCGGGGCGCGTCTAGTCTTTTTACTTAAAGTATTATAAAAACTACATGTGGTGAGGGTTAACTAAGAGTTTGGAACTAACATTGAATTTTTGTCACATCAAAACACACTTTACATATTTTAATAGTAATTTCATCTAAGCAACTGCAGTTTTTTTTGTCTAATGACTTGAAACTTAAGTTTTAATTATTCAATCATTTTTGTAAATAATCTATTATTTTCTAGAAGATAATTATGTTTGTTTTTTTTTTTAAAGTTTGAAATATTGTTTCTAATTACAATGATAATACTGTTTTTAAATTTTATATCTGTTGTTATTTTGCATGTTGTCTGACGCCTAATTCTTAACTAAATTCTAAAAGAAACTCGGCGGTAATCAAAGTTATACATGGCAACATTACAAGAGGCTTAAGTGCAATTTGAGATTAACGGATTTGTCATCTTGAAGTTAATACATTTGCATAGTTAAAAAATCAATTTTCCCACGCTGTCATCTGCTCCAATAGTCAATACGAATAATCTGTACTACAAAAGGGTCAGTCTTTCTACCTATACATAACTAGCATTTGAACTTTGATAAAGATTTTCAAGTAAAAATTGAACATATGAAATACCAGGCTGATTTCCGCAACTCGACGTCTATATAACTAGTACTATTTCGTGCTAGCCTACAGTCTACACGTTAATAAGACGGCATTGTTAACAGCAAGCCAGGGTCGCCGCTCTCGTCGCAAACATTGCGCGAGCGCCCTAACACCGCCACGCCACTCACTCGCGCAAACGATGCCTTTGCTCATAGGTGCGTCTACCCGCGTCACGCAAACAGAACGACAGAATGTTCTAGAAACTACTAGGCGCTTTGGTAATACCAGAAAGAAGTTACAGAATCTAAAAACGTAGAATTATCCTCCTTAATTAATCGAGATTTCAATTAATCTTTAAATTATATAGATTTAATACTGATATTAAAAATATCAAGACTTAGACGTGGTTTCCTTTTCGTATAGTTTGTTTTTAATATAGCCGGTACGTTGCTAGAACATTTACTGTTCTGTCAGATCTGACTCTAACGATGTGTTGCATCTCTTGACAATTATCTTTGCTTTTAGCTAAAATTTGTTACGTAAAGTTAATCTGCTTTTAACTGAATTTCGGTCTTCTCAATGCTGGCAACCTTGCATTGACCTGAGTCCAAATGATTCTAAAGTAAATAGGCCTTATAAGTTTATGTATCAAGCGTACAACTAGAGATGCGACATATCGTACGCTTTTCTAATAGATATCATCTTTCTTTACTATAATAGATGCTTCGCTTTGCACACAAACTATTTTTCGATCACTGCGGCTTGCTTTTCATTTATTTTTTTATGAATTTCTCTATCATTTGCCATTTAGAGCTTTAAGAGGTGTCCTTAAATTAATGGAAGATTTCAATTTAACAACACAAGATTTAAACCGAAAAAGATTCTAAAATGTTACCTTAAAATAACAGAATTGCTCCACAATAGAGTTCTTTCTACTATTTAATAACCAATTTTGTAACAAGAAGAAATTAAACGAAGTAAAACAGTTATAACCTTAAAACTTTAAAAAACTTCTATACCTATATGAAATCTTGATTTAATTTAAGGATACCCTATATTATTTAGCTCTTTCCCTACACAGTATCAGCACGACACACTACACGATACATAATTGCTACTAATTTACTAACATTGGGAGCTACAACATGCATGATATTGTTCAGAGCTTTTGTCCTAAAAGTTAAAGCTTAAAAGGCCAGTAAAGACTTGGAGGGGAACATGTAAGATTAAATTCAAGGCCTCGATGGAAGAGGAATTCTAAATTTAATATATTATGTATATCTAATTGGCTTCCGCAATGTGCATGTCACTTGGGTTTTATCATGTAAAATATTGCTACTAACATTAAATGCTTTAAAATGACAAATGACAAAACAGTTTTTGACATGAACAGTTCTTTTTGCGCAGTGGTAACATAGCAACCTCGAAGGCATTGTCTATGTCGGCCCCGGGAGCCATAAATCTAGAACAGGGAACTGTCAAATTTGACAACGAAATTAAACAGAACAGAAATTCGATCACCGCACAGAATAGTTTAAAGGTGAGTTATATTATCTATGTATGTATTTATTTATTTGTCATACAGTTTTTTTTTAATTGTAAATACTCCCGTAATATAGGTTTTTTAATACTAATAAATTTATAAAGGAAAAATAATATCACTTTTGTGTTGTTTGCATTGCACACAACTTAAGTTGTTATAGAAGTTTTTGAAGACAATGGATATATTACTAAGTCAAATATAGTCTATTGTCTATAGTTTATACCTAAGTTGTGTTTACAAATTGGCGTCTTGAGGGACCGACTTTTAATCAAACAATCAGTTATCCACAACACACACGTACATAGAAGCAAATAAACTAATACGCGTTCTCGGCCTACGTATTCTACCGCGTTATTACACACACACGCACACACACTAATCGGGTCCAGCAAGATATGTGTATAAGACACAGACAGAAACACACACATACGCCAGTCGGTTCGAGCGAGACATACAGTGTATAATCCACGCACACACACATACACATTAGTCGTGTCGAGCGAGACATGTGCATAAGACACAGACAAGCACACATTGGTGTGTACCAGTCAATTTGAGGGAGACATATCTATGAAACCTACACACACACACACACGAGTCGCGTCGAGACACACGTATATAAGGGCCACGCGCACGCACAGCACTCAGAGCGCAACAGCATCCCGTGCGCGGGCGCGGGCGCGTCGGCGGACTCGGCGCTGGGCGGCGAGTCGCCGGCCGACGCGTGCCGCTCGCTGTCCTGCCTCACCGACTCCACCGACCACTCCGCGCCGCTCAACTTCGACATGAGCAACAGGGTGAGTACTATTGGTTTTTGTCCCTTTAGACTACTTGAGGTTTTTGCGGGTACAGTTTAAGAGTTTGTTTTTTTTCTGGTCGAGTGTTTTAATAGGTTGTCGCGATTTTAATTATTTTTTATGAATTAATAAAAGTCGTTTCATATTTCATTTCATTTTTACCTCCTAAGAGCAATGGTTTTGCTACTATTTATATAAATTTTGTTATAAAATATCTATTGGGATGCGGGCTACACCTAAATTTAAAGTCTCCGAAAATTAAATATTGTTATTACGAATTCAGGTTAATAGTTTTTTTTCGGTTAATTCATTTTATTGATTTATCCCTCAATAAAAATTCACAAATTCTGTCAAAAAATCCAATTGTGCTATCTCACTTCTACAAAAAAATAAATCACATTTGAATCGAATAACGTCGAAACAAATTGATAGGTCTATTATGAACGTAAGGCTATAGGACGCGTCACGAATCTTTAGCGCTGAACAAAACCTGCGCAGAAGTCAAAAATAAGGTATCGAGGTAACAGTGCGGCGCGCGGAGCGCGTAATCGTCGGGTGCGTGAGCGTTGATTGGTTGTCCCAGTCGTGTCTTTACAATCGCGAGCAATAATTACGAGCGCGATTCTACCGATGCGCAGCTATTCTCGTCCAGCGCTAAACATAAATGACGCCGACTATACTTGCAGGCTAAACTGCCGCGCGGCATCGAGAACATCCGGCCGCACATAGAGCAGGTGGACAACGTGCCGCTGCTCGTGTCGCTGTTCACGGACTGCACGCCGCGCTCCGTGCAGCGGATGATAGAGATTATGCAGGTAAGCTTCATATTATTGGGTTTTTGACACAGATGGCAGTAGTGTTTCCACTGCGTGAAGCGATCGTCATATTTTATTTACTAGCTGTTGCCAGCGATGAATTTCTTGTATTTTAATAATAAGTAATCTATGTTACACGAAAAAAATCCTATTTAATTAATATCTTTATTATTTATTATATAAATTTTATATTATAAATAAAGTCTATATTATAAAATGTTAGTAACCGTGCAGACTTATTACTGTAATGAATTCTCTAGGCAAACACTGAAAAGTTAGAAAAGTATATATTAGGATAGACGATACAAATAAAACACACCAGTACATATACTTATTGAAATTAAAAAGCAATAACTTATCGACATAATTCCTACCCGTATAAAATAAGAGAAACGTCTTTAAAGTTTTATAGACGTTGGTCCTTCGAGCCGGTAATTCCTTTATAATTATGATATGCGTTGCTATTACTTGAATGGTTTTTATGAATGATTTAAGTACAGGTGGCCCAATTCTGTCTAATAGCGTGATTTACATTTGACTTCTCACTAATTAAGCATAAGATAATAATTACCAAATAAAATTATAGCACTCATCGTGTTTTAGGATTACGGCGAAGTGGTATGCGTGATGGGTTCGGCAGCGAATTGTCAAAATATGGAGATATTTTTGCAGGCCGATGCCAGGTGAGAGAACAAATAAATAACCATATTTTTAACATTTAGTGTTTATTTATTGGTACAGTCAACATGTAAAAAACTTAAGAAATTATCAGAAAAATCCTTTCTATTTCTTTTGTACGTGACGGGTCAGTACGTTTAATATTCTACCTCCTTTGTACAATTTTAAATAGACGTCAAATATTCATGTAATGTATTCAAGGGAATATTTTTGTCCATACAGTGTGGCCGTAGAGCCTCTATACCCAGTGCTGTGTCAAAAGTTGCCACCGTATAAAATCCCGCAAGACTGTATCGGGCCTATAGACTTAGCCCGAGCCCTGAATTCACTGCCTTGCTCGTTATCGGTAAGTATTATATTTTCATAACTGGACTTTATTTTATATTTTACCCAGGTAACGCGATATTGCTATTCGAGATGATCTAACAAACCAAAACGCATTGAAATCGGTACTGGAATTTTTGAGTTTTAAGTGTTCGAACACACCCGATTTTGGTTTATATGCAAGTAAAGATAAAAATTCTAAACAACTATCTGCATACACACAGCTACCTGAAAAGTTATTTCAACTCTAATCACTGTTTTTTTAATCTATTTTATAACCTAAAAATTATTTTCTCGTATTGAAAAGTAAATTTTCTACTGCAATTATAATTTTACCGAGCTTCATAAACCACTGTTATTTTTTGCAATTGTGTTTTGCATAAATGAAAAATTTGTTAGTGCCCTCTTTCTGTTAAAAATTATTTATAACTCTGACTTCGCATGCTGTCTTTAAAGTTGAAAAATAAATGGCAACACCACCCATTCACCAACTACTGCAGTCCCCAGGTACGAGATTAAGAACAAATCTTTTTTTTTTCTTTAAAAACACTATGAAGGATGTGCACATTTTTACACTGTACCATAGTTTTTTTTAATATCTATACAAATTGACATATTTTTTTATACGAATAAAATAAATAAAATAAAAAAGCCTTTTATTACTTGCTACAATAGTTAAATAATATGT
>JADANM010006710.1:8087587-8097663 GCA_026213755.1 Eurema hecabe
TTTCAGAGTGGATGAACGCAACCAACGTCGTGCAAGATTGGACTTCGGGACTAAACTAGGCATGAACTCGCCGTTTTGAGAAGTGATCCAACTTCTAGTCAATTACGCTTAAACTTAACTAATAATTTACCAAATAATAAATCATGTTGACGCCAATACTATTACAATTAAGATTAAGTAAGAGTAAATAAGACATTGTCCTTTGTTATTTTGTACTTAATTTATTTAGAACGATTTTATAGCTTTTCTAATAAACGTGTGAAATAAAAGCGATTCAATAAAAAGTCTTAATTTTAAACAAATATTTTATTACGACTAATTTCCTTGTGATGTGTTAAAGATTATTATTGCTAGACATAGCAGTCGTTGTCGTAACAAAACGCAATCCTAGTTTCGAGGCCACAATTTGAGGTTAGCGTTACATTTGTTTCTCATAATATTATTTTTTACGTAATTATTTTCGCCCGTTACGTCACTACACATCTACATGGCCAATAATTTGCTTAGCATAAATTAATGTGTTACAGACAAGGTTCTTTCTTGTCGTTATCTAAATTGTTAGTTTCTAAACACTTGTACTTATAGGTAGATAATATAAACACGTCGCAGCACTAGGAGTCGTCGGGTATGTCAAGTATCTCTTGAACGAATGTGGCCACATCTGTCTCCTTTTGACTATGTTCTAGGCAGAATGGGTGAGCTAACAGGGCGTCGTAATTAGGTCTCTCATTATAATTTTTCTGTAAGCATTTCGTGATTAAGTCTTCAAATTCAGGAGTAAATTGCCCCGTAGGTAATCTAGGGGGGTCGTCTTTTACGACTTGCTTTAACTGTTCAAATGGTGTACCCCATGTGTTGTAAGGAAATTTTCCAGTAGCTAACTCTATCATAGATATTCCAAGGGACCAGACATCGCTCCGAATGTCGTACTGGCTCGGATTTCCACTAGGATCAATTCTTTCTGGAGCCATGTATGGTTTGCAGCCTGCATCAATTGTTTTAGCGACCGAGTCAACTAAATATCCTGATATACCAAAATCACACATTTTCACTTCACCTTTCCTATTTATCAGTATGTTTGAAGGCTTAACATCTCTGTGTATGACTCTCAATTTTGAATAGAGGTAATGCAAGGCACTGACCACTGAAAAGGCAATCTTTCCGAGAATGTTTTCTGTGATAGTTTTGTTATTTTTATATACTTTTGTATAAAATTTGTCAAGGCTCATGTCCATGACCTCCATGCAGATCCAAACATCGCCTTCTCTGAACATGGCACCGTAGAAGTGAACTGTGTAAGGGCAAGCACTAGCTCTCATAGATACGTCAAGATCCATCAACAAACGTTTTAATTCCAGAGACTGACTATTGAATGATGCTGAAATTCTCTGCAAATAAAAATTTTATGTTAGTTTAAAATGCCACAAATTAATTTGATTGAAAATGCTATTAATCAAAATGAAAAATAAAATATATATTTTACAAAATTTAAGCCATAACTCTTTTAAGGTTATTTGTACAAGTGACCTTGCTTCCATGAAACATAATTTCTGATAACATTAACTTGCCCCATCCTCCTAATAATAAGGGCTAAAGTTCTAGTGGTTCAGAAAGATAGTTCTGCTTATTAATAGCTATAGCATAAGTACATTATGATATTTACTTGTTACTACATACATACAGACTACAAAATTATTTTTTAAATTATTAATGATAACAGTTACAAAATGAATATATTAAATAAATATTTGTAAATAGTACAATGATATTATTTGTGCCTCACCTTAACTGCCATAGTAGTGTTACTGGGTTTATGATGCATCTTCTCCACTATCCCATAGGCCCCTCGCCCAAGGTCACATATCTTGACCAGGTCATCAGCATGTACTGTAAATGTCTTATCATCTACTGTTATTGTAGTTTGTTTGTCAAGATTCCTTGGAGGTGTGCTATAAAAGTAGTCATAAAATTATTAATGTCAGGGGAGGTATAAATAGTTAACCTAATGATATATTGACGTAATTAGCGTCGTTCACAATTGTGAAATTTATTTATAAAAACAAACATGGCCAAGGATTAAAGGTAAGAATCAAAACTAAAATATATGGATACTATATCTATTTATATTGTCACGAATGTTATGTATTAACTTACACATCAACTTTTTCTTCTTGAAGTTTAAAACTGAAGCCAGGCGGCGGAGGTTTTCTTCTGCCTGACATGTTTTGAGCTATTTATGAACAACTGAACACTGATTGCACTTCAAGAATGTTTCCAATAGGACCCCGACCAAATCAGGTTCTCAATACGATATCAGTCACAATTTTTTACAAATGTAATACTTTAGAATCACCATGGTACATTGATTTGTAATATAAATATTGTATAAAATAAAGTTATTAGGTTAATATAAGCGATAAACGTAAATATTGGGACTTTTAATTTTTTATTGAAATCAATCCTCAATCTTGACTGAAGCGCGGGCTGACAGATTAGTATCAATATCAAAAATTTCTCCATACAGATTATAAATCTCTTTACTTTATACATAGATAGATCTATGTTCGATACACATTACACTGATCCGGTTAACATATTTTTATATGAATAATATTATAATTAATTTTTAAATAATAAAGTTATTTATCTAATGTAAAGTTAAGTTTTTCTCTTTATCTTTTTATTTAGCTCGTGTGGGCCCTAAGAAAAAGGGGAGGTAGGCTTAATTTCAAAATAAGACAAATGTAACAGATTTATTTCTTATTCATAAATTCATAATTAACACTTCTTATAAAAAAAATAGGTATTAAAATGTAAAACTATTGTATTATTATGTTAGGAAGAAAATTTGATTGCTTTCACGGCCTTTTTAGCCTTAAGAACAGCTTCTTCTTTTAATCTCAGCCTTTTTTCTTTTTCAGCTAATCCTACAACTACATCATGCTGCAATGCATTTTTAACACCGGCTTTAGCAAACAGCTTTGTTAAAACATAATCATCATCATTCAACTTTTTCTCTGTATCATTTTTTGTTTTCTTATGCTTAACTTTTTTAACAGCAACCAAATTCTCAATTTGTGGTTGAGATTCAGAATGTTTTCTTTTGCGTGACTTGTTATTGTAATTTATACTGCTACTTTCAAATGTTTCTATTTCATTTGCTTCCTTGCTACTACATTCTCCTTCATTATCTTGAACTCCTTTTATATCACACTTTTCACTTAAGCTAGAATCTTCTTTGTCTTTGTTTATCACTTCATTAATAAGATTCTCTTCATAATCCTTTTTCACATGCTTATTAATAATATCTAATTCAGATAGGACATTTTCAAACGGAACATTTACTTCACTCTCATTAAAAGTGTTTACTGATGCTGCTTCTTCAACTAGAGGGGGATTTAACAACAAATTTCTTTTATTTTTATACGCCTTTCTAGGATCCTCTTTTGTAGATTCTAATGACTTACTTACAACTGATTTAGATATTTTTTTACTTATTTCTTTTGCTAGTTTTTTCATAGCTTCCAATTTATTTTTAGTAGATGATATTTTGTCCTTGGTTTTAATTTTTTTCTTACCATTCATTAATACTTTTGTGTGTTTAAAAAGAGAGGCTGTTTCAGTGTCTCCTTCACAATTTAATTCTTCTAATGTGAAAAGACCTTGTAGGGTACTTGTTGTGAGTACATTTTTTTGGTTAGGGTCAACTAGAACTCTGTTACTTAGAAAATTTTTAAATATCTGCCTTTGATAAATTTTTTCTTCAATAGTTCCAGCTGTGAGAAGTCTGTAGACAGTTACATCCCTTTGCTGGCCTATTCTCCATGCTCTCTCTTTAGCTTGGTTATCAGTTGCAGGATTCCAGTCAGGATCATATATTATAACTCTGTCAGCTCCTGTTAAATTAACACCTAGTCCGCCTACTCTTGTTGTAGCCAAAAACACTAAATACTCTGGATTTTCATTAAATGTTTTTATTAAACTTTGTCTTTGTCCTACACTTACACTACCATCCATTCGTAAGTACCTAAAGTCAAAATTTTGTAAATGCTGCTCTAAAATACACAGCATGGCTCTTGATTGAGTAAATATTAGAGTTCTATGTCCTTGTTTTTGCCATATCTTAAGCAATGAATGGACAACAGACATTTTTCCTGATCTCTTCCAGTGACCAAAGGATTGCTCATCAATTTCTTCTGATTCATCAAAAGCTTCATACAAGTATATATCAGGGTGATTACAGATCTTCCTGAGTGTCGATAAGGCAACTAAAATTCTAGCTCTCATTGGTTCCCCAAGTTTGCTTTCTTTGTCCAAAATGCTTCTAACTGTTCCACTCAGTAAGTAGCCCATATATAAATCTCTTTGTTCTTGGCTTAGAGCACAAAACAGAACTTGCTCATTCTTTTCTGGCAAATGAATGAAGTCTTGAACTTCTGCTTTTGTCCGTCTTAACATGTAAGGGGTTATTATAGCTTTCAAAGCCTTTGCAATTTCCAAAGCGGTAGCTTCTTGTATTTCTGTAGCATTTGCATATCCACCTTGAGTTATAGGAACTGCAAAATGTTCCATAAATGCAGTGTGTGTTCCTAATATCCCTGGCCTCATAAAGTCAAACAAGGACCATAGTTCTTGCAAACTATTTTGCATAGGTGATCCTGTTATTAGCAGCTTATGTGGAGTATCAAATTTCCTAACAAGTTTACTCACTTGTGTATCTGGATTTCTTATTTTATGACCTTCATCTAGAATTAGGTATTGCCATTTCCAGACTTGCAGGTCTTTAGCATATTTAACAACACCAGCATAGGTCATCAACAATATACCATGAGCACTATACAAATCTCTTATGAGCTTATGGTGATTTCCACAGTGAGATCCTGCTTGGTGCAAAACAGCTACTCTTAATGAAGGGTTCCAGTAATGAAAATGTGAAACCCATTGGAATATCACAGTGGCAGGGGCAACTATTATGGATGGTCCTAGCCCTCCCCAACTGCCTGTGTCAGTATTAGCTAAGCCAGTCAAGAATGCTATTATTTGAACAGTCTTTCCTAAGCCCATTTCATCACCCAATAGACCACCACACTGTGTCTGATGTAACTCCCATAACCATTTCACACCTGTTCTTTGATACTTATACAATTGCTTCCACATATATACTGGAATCTTTAAACCATTTTGCAACTCATGATATTCATTGGTATTTTTGTTACCTTCTAAAATGTATTGTATATCTGCAGACATATAACATGAATTGGATGTTCCTGACCCTGCATCCTCTAAACTTTTTCTCCAATTAGCTACTCTTTCATTATATATTTTAATATCGCCATCATCTTCAATTTTTTTAACGTTTTGTTTTGTACGGGACGACCCAGGTATATTTGGTACGCGCAACTCAATTTCATCGTCAGATGAAGGTAAATACTCATCATCTTCATTTGATTCGCTTTCCACACATTTTCTACTTTGTTCTTTGCTTTTAATAGAACCGCGCGAACGCTTATTTGTTTTATCTTGTTTCTTAGAAATTCGTCCTGCAGCAGATTTACTTTTTTCAGAAACCTTGTCCTGTTTGATAATTCTAGATACATTTTTTTGCTTTGCTAATTCTAATTGTGTTTCTAAATATTTGTTTATTATAACATCAACCATTATTTTTATGAACTTAATAAATAAATTTGAAATCTATTCAAAATACAGGTGAAAAGTTTTTGACAAAAACAGTACCAGATTGTCAGATAATACATTGATAATTTTTTTTTTATTTAATTTAATGACCTGGTAACAAAGACCTTTAGGTCATATCTTATTTATTATTTTTACACTTCACTTCATTTCTTTCTGCCCTTCGTAAAGTGATAGTGAACTTTACGAAGAACCTAGACGAATCTTGGAGCAATCGGAACGGCGCTACTAAGCGCTCTCAAATGAATTCTTCATTTCTTGGACACTTATTAGCTAGTTTACTGCATGATACACTATCACAATCATACATTAAATCACTTTATGCACCAAAAAAGGAATATTCGATCGAGATTACATATAGACGCCGCACAATTCCCGCCAAAACTCCATACATTGATAAAATGAAAATAATATTATAGATAATATTTTATTCTACTATTTAAAACAAGTTATTTGTTTTATTTATATTTAACGATTTATAATATACGTTCTTTGCTAACCAAGACGAATTAATGTTAGCAAAGTATCAATGTATTTTTAAAAATATGTATAAAATATATTATAATGTGTCAACTGACAACTTCGAAGTTCGAATTGATAAACACATGTCACATGACATTTGACTGTTGACATTTGACAATGCGGCGTGAAATAGCTGCTGCCGTTGAAAATTAAAAACACATTCACAAACATTTAAATGAAATTAAAAACACGTAGAGCACGTGGTAAATACTAAATATTATATTTTAGATAATTACGTATTATATAAAATTAAGTTTTTAATCATTAGAGTCTGTGAGAATATTACACTTGCTAAAAAAGTACCTAACCTACATAAACCATGCAAAAAGGTAAAAGAAAATCGGCAGAGGACAGTGCATCGCCGCCTAAGAAAAAAGTGCATTTCGATGAATCAAAACCTGATACAGTAAAGGATCTTAGTTTTAAGAAGAACAAAGACAAGTTTTCTAAAGGTGGGAAAAAGGACTTTGTTAAGGGCAAAAAATTTAACACGCCGGGGCAACCTAATAATAAAAAGAATGAGAATTTCAAAGGCAAACCAAAATTTACTAAGGGCAAGCCTGGATGGAAGAATGACAAAGAAGGGTTTAAGAATGATAAACCAGGTTTCAAGAATGATAAAACAGGTTTCAAGGGCAAAAAAGTTTCCAAAGATGGTGAACAAACAGAAAAGCCGAAATGGTCTGAGATGAAGAAAGAAAAGAAAACTTTGAGGCTTGAAAGGCGCAAAGCGAAAGCTACAGCTGAGGTATTTGAAATATCACACAAAGCTAAATTGCTGTCAGCTCAGATTCAAAGGTAATACATCATTTGTTTTAAAATTTGCTTTACAGTAAAAGTTACATTTATAGCCTATATATTTGAGTTTCAATCTATAATACATTTAACTATTAAAAAATCCATTGTTATTTTTTTATGATTTTATCTTTCAAACATCACATTAAAGTTTTTTAATTATCAGGAAAGTTGTAAAACAAGACTTTCGGGAAAACTCGTGCAAGGAACTCCACGGATTATTAAAAAATCAGTACAAATCTATAGCTCTCACTCACGACTTGAGTAGAGTTATTCAGGTCCTACTCAAATATGGTCCCGAAGAGATAAGAAATGAAATCACTAAAGAGGTTATGGACATAATGGTACCGATGATGCAGTCCAAGTACGCACATCACTCAGTGAAGAGAATACTTAAGTATGGTACGGATGCAATTCGTCACCAAGTTATAAGCAAGCTTTATGGACATATTGTAGTATTAGCGGCTCATTCGATAAGTGCGCCGGTTTTAGACTTCGCTTATGGCGAATTTGCTAACAAGAAAGAGAAACTATACATGCAGCAGGAATTCTATGGAGATATGTATAAAAATGTAAGTATAGATCTTATAGAAAATTTTAAAAACTCAAAAAAAAATGTTATGGCTTAGAAAACTTTGATTCTAATAACAGATTTACATGTAGGCTACTTCAGATCATTTTTTTAATTGAACTTATATAAAAATATGAATTGCCGGTTTTTAAACCAGTCAAAAGCTGCAGGTAATGGAATAATAAATTGTTGTGTATTATATTTTTCCAGACAAAAGATGATAAAGTTAAAACTCTCAGCGATACTTACAAGGACAGTCCTGAAATGAAGTCGGCTATATTGCAGTCTTGTAAAGCCAACATTCAAAGAATTCTTGACAAAAATTTACATGATGGAGAGTAAGTGTATATTTAACTACTTATACAATACATAAATAATTACATAGTATAAAACAAAAGTTAGTAGTTCTTCTGCCTGTCCCAATTGATGCCTAAATTTTTAAAACACAACCAATTTTCATGCGATGTTTTATATCACATAGAGAAATTGAATATACATATGATTTTGCATGAATGAAGCTAGAACCGTGGCTAGTATATATAATATGTTATTGAAGCTGACAATCAAAAACATGGTGATCTGATTTGATATTGTTAAAAATGATTAAATATTATTTACAATAGTGTAATGAACAGGAAAATTATTTAGAAACACCACTAAAACTTTATAAATCAGTATTTAACTATAATTTCAGACTTTTACACTCTGTGCTATATGACTACATAAGGGAATGCTCACAAGAAGATAGAACAGAGTTGATTTCAACGCTAAGTCCTCTTATAGTACCTTTAAGCAATTCTTTGCCTGGAGTTAATGCAGCTTGCTTATGTGTCTGGCAAGGTACAAATAAGGATAAAAAGGTATAATATATCACACGGGAAGTAAATTAGAAGGGTTTTTAAAAAGGGTGATGTATGATTGTATGAATAGTATGATCATTATTCACGTTAGATTATTATCAAGCTAAATATAAAGAAATGAATAATTCCATGTATTATCTGAGTTACATAATGTTGTGCCAGAGAGGGCGGCACTATCGCAATGCGTATATACAATGGTTTTTCTTTTAATATTCAAAATACATATAAGTTAATACCTAATTTTTAAATTGTATGGGGTAATCGGGATCTACTGATCCGATTTAAAAAATTCTTTCAGAAATAGAAAGCCAAATTTTTGCTGAGTGTCACAGGGTATTTAAAAAAAACCGAAAAAGACAATTAACATTATGCCTAACAGAGTGGGCATGGGTCAGCTAGTTAATTAATGTAGCAATTATTGTTTTAACCTTGTGTCCTATAATAATGTGAAATTTATATTAATGGTTTTATCTTGAACAGTTGCCTGTGCAGATTTTATCTTTTCTTTTTTATTTTTATTACAGTCTATACTGAAAGTAGTTAAGGAGCATGTGGTACCACTTAGCAAACATAAGACTGGATACAGACTATTGATAGCAATCTTTGATTCGGTGGATGACACAGTGCTTGTCAAGAAAACTATTGTTTCTACAATTGCAAGTAATTTGAAGGACATTGCTAAGGATCATTGGGGTAATATGGTAAGAAAATAAAATTAAAATTATATGAATTTGAAGTTTAATAAATTTGCAATATTAAAAAAAAATAGAAATATAATATCTTTACCTAACTTCTTATATAACAGATGTTTCATTAAACTGTTATTAAATAATTAATAACACATTTCATATACTAATTGAATTTCAGACATTACACTGGCTGGTCAAACCAAAGGACCCTGCAGGCTTTCATCCGAGCTTTATCAAATTCCTGGAAGAGGGTTTCAAAAGTGGAACCTCCAAGAAGGATGCGGATATTCGCATAAACGAGCTGCGTGAAGCTATTCTGCCTGGTTTGAAGGATATCATGGCCGCTGAACCTGAGTTCTGGCTTAGCAGTAAATCGGCTATGTTGCTTGCTGTAGCAGTTTTGTCTATTGGTAAATATAAACTTATGATTTGCCGTCATACATTGTAACTATTAAATATTATTTTATACATATGCAAATTAAAATTGTAAAATTTTTAATAATTAGAGAATAAAATGAAGAACAAGATAAGTTACTTATTTTTTAATCTTTATTTAAAAAGCTTAATATCTTCTGAAGCAGCAATATAGTTTTGATGACAATAAATCTTTAAAATGCATTCTGTTTTGTTATTAGTAGTTTTACAATTTAATAATAAAACTGTAATATTTCCAGATTCTTCAAAGGACATACTGGATGCTCTTGCTAAAGTAATTTGTCAAGCAGATTGGAAAATAAATGTGAATGACGTTGAAGTTTTAGCTGTAGAAGATGCCGGAATTCACATGTGTCTGAAGAAGCTGGCAGCATTGGATAAAACTGCGGCAGATTATACACTTGGGAATGCTATCTGCCAACAATTGTCCAATGAAACGGTAATTATTTCAGTAAATCTAAGATGACGCGGTTAAGTTTCAAATTATATATGTCGCAGGCGGATTGTATAATC
>JADANM010006710.1:8099195-8120829 GCA_026213755.1 Eurema hecabe
TAAATTTATATTAATCTAAATATAAATATATAAAAGGAGAAACTGACATGTCAACGCACAGCCTAAATGGCTAAACATTGGCACTTGAATTTTTGCACTAAGAAAGGAATTCCATTCCCATTCCCGAAACACCCAGTTAGCAACAGGATATTACAAAATTCCTACGGGAACGGGAGTTAGGTTGAAAAAACATATGTACCAAAAAATCTTAACTCAGGATAGGTGAACAAAGTCGCGGCGGGTCATCTAGTTTAGTATATAATCTTACCTTTCATTTCCAAAACCTTTCCTCTGTTGCATGACCTCTAGTGGTATAGTCAGATAGAAAACTTTATCTGGTTTGGGCAAACCTATGTCTGGTGATTTACACCACTCAAAGTCTAGACCTAAAATGATAAATTATCTATTTCACTTGCGGCACTTAGTATGAGATACATTAAATAATGTATGTATGTAATAAAAATAATAAAAAGATAAGTTTGGCTTTAAATAAAAGAACACAATTCCTCTTTATAAATAAGATTTTTCTACAAATAGAGATTTACTAAAAGTGTTATTTCATTTTTTTATATGCATTCTATAGAATTAGTCTCATATTTGTATTTACTATTTTATATTCTTCTCTTACTTGTTAATTTTAAAACGATTTTGTATTAAATATCTTTATAAAATAATGTTTTGACAATAAACCTTAAAGTTTAGCTTATTGTTAATGGAAATTACAATAAATTTATCAGGCTAAACAAATATGATTAATAACTCCTTTACTTTAGAGTAATTTACCTTTAGCAGCTGAAAATGCAACACCTGAAAAACAATATCTATCCACAATAACTGTTGTGCCAAGCTGCAGTAGTTTAGTGATGTATTTGGATTTTTCCCAACGGTTTGCAGAAAACATTAGGTGAATTGCTTCATCTGGAAGGTCATCCTGGAAATACCATTATTTTATATTTTAAAATGCAACTTAAGGAGAAAAAAATATAACATTCACACATATAAGAAATATATTAAGTGTACCTTAGAAGTCAAATAACGATTTATCACTTTCCCTATTTCAGTACTTCTGTCAGGAAAATTTGTATATTCTGCATGAATTTGCTTCTTTGCCAAATTTTCAACTGCAACAGTTTAAGAAATAGGTTTATCACACACTTTTAAATAGTAATCAAGTATATAGTACATTTAATTAATTACATAAAACACATAAAATATTATAATTTACATTGATGGATGGATAGAGGAATAGGTGTGGTTAGGCGGACGCAAAACACACAGTGGGGTTTTGGTAGTTACAAGTCCGACATAACCAATGGTCCTTTCCCGAGGTTCATGGGAATGTATGAGGATTATCCCACTTTAAAAAAGGGTATTATTTATAAAAATCGTTATTAATTACCTAATTGTCTAGCTTGTGTTGTTTTACCAGTCCTGTCCACACCCTCAATAACAATTAAGGCCCCCCGTTTCATTACCATCTTTGATTAAGAACACTTTCGGTTATATCACAACAAAGATATTGAGAGATAAGAATACAATACAATTACACCTTATAATTAATTTAATATGAGTTAATTTAATAGTTTCTATTTAATGAAATAGTAAATACTTTACACTTCTGTCTTATAAACAAATAAAAACGCTTACAAAAAATCTAATCCAATACAAATTTACAAATTTGGAGGGAAAACTGACGTCTGATAGTGGCAGGCGGCAGCAACCAAAGACTAGAAAGTAGAAAAATAACTTTTGTATATTGAGCTTTATAATATTATGATCTTTGCTTTTGTATATCTGTGCATTACTGCGATTCTATAGCCTATGAAGTATGAATGACTAATGATGATACTAGCTTCTTTCTAACTCGAGAATCGAGACTCAAGTTGCAAGCGATTTCGATTAACGATGGGTAATGTGAAATGTCAAATGTGTCGATATCTCGAATCTCGAATTCTCGATAAACAATAGTGATACGATATACGCGGACAAAGTTAGACAGGCTCCGATTGCAAATTTATAGTGATGACGTGATAAGTGATAAAGAACTTTACGGTATTTACCGCTTATTTGTTTGTATATTCGACTTATACTAAATTATCAAAATGAAGAAAGGGTATAAAGTAACCGATGTCAAGAGGGAAAAGAAAATTGGAGTTGCCGCGGAAAACTTACAGGAATTAATAGAGAAATCATGCAAGAAATTAGGGGTGAGATAGATTTAATTAAATGTATTAAAAAGGTTTATTATATGACCTATTTATCGATAGGAAAATTGTAATGACCTGTGAAGTACCTGTTGGCGAAGTGGGTCAAGGTATGCGGCCGTGACATATTTTGCTAGCCGTGACCCAATTTGTTTGTCGGTTTTCAGTTCAATGTCAGCTGCGCAGAATGCCAGCTCTTCGTGGCGGAAGACGGCACCCTGGTAGATGACGATGACTACTTGACGACATTGCCACCACAAACCCTGTTCATCCTATTGCAAAAAACAGAAAAAATGGTAACTGGTATGTCTTAATTAATAGACAAAATGTAGTTTATTTTAGCTGTATAAAAAATTCCTAAAAAATATGATCAAAATCTATATCCTAATATGGACTTGTAACATTGGTTTTCTATGAATTAATAAATTATAGTCTCACTAAAAAAATATTTCTAAGAATACCATTTATTTCTTTAACTAATATTTAAATATAATTATTTTTTTTTAATATAAGAGAAAATGAAATCAAACATCTATGTATCATATAATCATATTTTAAAATTATTTTCAGACTTTGATTTCTACTACACTATGATAAGATCCTTAAAGAAGGATTTCATAGACACAGGCCTGGCTGCTAAAGAATTCCTGGATACAAATGTTCGGGATAAGTTCCTTGTATTGCAGAAGTACATTGCAGCTGCAGATAATGCTAAAACTATGCTAAGTGATAGAAGTCAACACCCAGAATGGTTTGAAGGTATGAAGAGTTTCTTAGAATTTCCATACTACAGACAACTGTGATCATAATTAATTATTTTTAATTATGATCAGAGTTGTCTGCTCATAATTAACAAAGGATGGACATAGGGTATGTAAGATTGGATAGAGAAATACAGGCCCTTACATATCATCTCTCAGATAATATGCTGCAGAACATGTTTCTTTAAATACCTATTCAACTTATAGAGAACTAGCTACCATACAACTTACCTACCCATGCCTACTTTGTTGGGCATAAGGTCAATCCTTTTTTACTTTTGTAACCTTAATATAAAAGTTGCACATGTATTGTCATTGACGTTTTTGTAGGCATTTATAAGCTCCACATCTTTTCTCTTGGTCTCAAAAATATATATAGTGATCATAATCATAGTTAAGGCAGCGTTCAGAAGAAACGCTTCCATTCGACCGTTTTTTCTCTGATTCACTTTGCAATACAAACTACCACGTAAAAACTTTTTTATTTTTTAGTTTTTTATTTAACACTCAGCAATAAAGTGGCTTTCTATTGGCGAAAGAATTTTTAAATTCATTTCAGTAGATCCCGAGATATTTAACTATAGTTACATTTTTATCAGATATAATTACATACATTTTTAAAATTTTCAGGTCTTGAACCCTCCGAAAAATCAAAAGAACAATCTATGTCGAAGCGTGTAAAGGAACGAATGCGCGGTTACTATTATAAAACGAAAACAGCTTTACAATCGTCAGAGTTATACATACATTCAAAGAACGGGCGCGGTAAGAAATTCATAGACCAGTTCCTCTTAGATTTACGTAAATTATTAGAGACTGACAAATATAATGAAGGTTATTTCAATCGAAAATATGAGAGAAAACTGAGGTTGTGTGATGAATCTGGTCTGTTTGTATGCGGAGGGTTGTGGAATGGCAACAAGTGTGCATATGAAAATGAACATATCATAAATCCATACAGAAGTCGTGAAGAACGAATCATATTTCAAACATGGAATTTAGATCATGGAATTGAACTATCCAGGGCTATTATACCAAAAATTATTGAAGCCATAAATAATATTTACAATAGCAACACTAATTGTATAGGGTGTAAGAAATATGTAGTCTGTGATTTAGAAACTGACAGATATTATCTGCAAATATTTACGCGGCATAATTTAAAATTGGTGCACATTGTTTGTCATGACAAAGGAAAACACAGTTCAGAATCTGGAGTGTATACAGTATGCAAAAACTGTCTTACAAGATATGATTAAGAATATTTAAAGTAATCCTATATCTATCTTTATTGTTGATCAATGTTGATCAAGCTCTATTTTGTGTAATGCAAAAAAACTGAAATTAGTTATTAGTTAATTTTAATCAATATAGTTTTAAGTATGGTCAAACAAAAGTCATATTTAAAAAGGCCATAAGACTTTAAACATGATGATCTCTTATATTCTCTCGAAGAGGAGCTCTTTAATATTTCAAATTGTATGTATTGGTATTTTTGAATCTGACGCATTTAAAACCAAACTATTTGATGGATCCATGCAATCTGTTTTACTTACACAAATTTTATTAATCTGTAAACAAAATATTAATTTTACAAAACTAAATATATAATAATGAATTTCGCCAAATTATGTACGAATAACAATTATGTAAGATTGGTAATTATTGTAAGAATAATTGCAATCTCTTACGGGGGATGTCCTTACTGTAATTGAGTAGCCTTTCTATGTAGTGATTGTTTACAAGTTGTATATTATGATTATTATTATGAGGTAAATTTTCTATTCCTTAATTATTGAGATCCTATCCCTTATGTTAGTAATAAGAACTTTGATGCTAGTTTTAGGCAAAAATAGGGTTTTTAAATAATGACTCCTGCAAATTAGCAGGCAATGTATAATGGAATCTGAAAAGTGATCATCACCACCCATACCCTTTCACAGCTAGACGTCTAAGGAAGTGTGTTGCCTGTCTTAAAATTAATATTTTTACAAATTAAACGAAGTACAATAGGTCATATGAAATATATCATTTTATTAATATTGCTTTGTATCATATACCCTGTTGTCTAAAACTATCATCAAAGGTATTAGCTATTATTTGAATTGAAATAAAACTATAATAAATGTTTAAAATGTTAACGATTTTTAAACTTTAACTTATATTTGTATACTATTTTGTTAACTTTAAAATCTATTTAAACTACACACAGGGTTGTAGATAGCAAAATAAGTTAATTTGAATGAGTTCAAAAATAGTTTTTATTACATATTAATAAAATTCGTTATATTTCTATACATTTTGTATTCCGAGAGTTATTTTAATGTTTTGACTTTTGTAACAAACAGGGTGTTAACTTCTATGTGTTTAATTTTTCTATATATAGTTTTTTATGTAAATGTATGTTTAAATTCAAGGATATTGAAAACAGCTGTACCTCGAATCTGCCATTCCGTCATTAGATAGGCTTTCACTGCTTCCGATACAAGTACAATAATAGAAGTTGTAAAAGTAATTTGAGTTATATTTTGAAATATAAAATTGTAGTCTACAAAATAGCAAGTACCCTAGCATTGAATACTCATAACGTATAATAATCGTCAAAAATGTTTAGCGTTTGACGAGAATAGCTGCGCAACGGTAGAATCGCGCTCGTTGGTGCGAGAAAGACAACACGACTGGGACAACCAATCAAAGCTCGCGCACCCGACGATCACGCGCCCCGCGCGTCGCACCGCTACCTCGATACCTTATTTTTGACTTCTGCGCAGGTTTCGTTCACCGCTAAACGAAATTGACGGTTACTATACCTAATTTAATAGAGGTAGCCCCTATGAAAACGCGAGGCGATAAGAGTAGCGGCGAGTTTTTGTGATAATTAAATATTAAAAAAAGCCAGTGACCACCCAAAAGAGATTATTGAAGAATCGAAAGAAAAAAAAGTGCGGGCGGCAGGGCTCGCATCTTTATTCTTGCCTAATTTCCTTGACAATTTAGTATTTACTGTCAATCAAATAAAGTGTCGCAAACTAGTAATTTAGTTCGGCCAAATCTAAGAATCAAACAATACCATATGAAAGAATAATTTAATCAGACAGAGACTTTTTTGCTAAAATGTTTGCAGAATTTTTTTTTATAAACCGGATAGCTTATCTACTATCTACGGCGCTATTAATTTTGCTAAGATTAGTTTAAATATGGGTTAAGCATCGCCCGGGCAATATATGTATATAAAGACACTTCCTCTCAATGTAAGCTGACTGCGACATATTATTTTTAAATTAAACTTCCTAATAGTGAGATATTAATAATATGTAGAAATATTTATCAGATATATAAAGTATAGATATATAGTTAACTGTTTAGGTAGTTTATTAGATTACATATTAAGTAGCATCTCCGTAAATAAAATGTAGTTTTCAATCGTAACGTTAACGAAGATATATTTTTGTTACCTTAATGTCAGTAGAGCAATATTAATATTTAAGTAGGAGTAGGTGTAGTGTTGTATGCATGCAAATAGTAAGTCTGACCTTGATCTCTTATCAACAATCAAGAAGTAAGAGAATAACATATATAGTGTTTTTTAAACCTTTGCTGTCTGAAAAGTTGGTTATTATTCAATAAAACTAAAGTCTTAAGATCTCTACGTACGTAGAACGTATCATACCATGGCCGTGCTAAGAACGTATCAGACACGTCAAGCAACGCGAAACGCTCTGCTATGCCCACTAGAGCGTATCAAAGTCGTATGTTTCGACAATACTTGCCGGTCTTTGCAGGCACGCGACGGTGCTGGTCGGTAACGGAACGGGCTAGTGGGCATCTCATACTTTTTAATACAGAGAATATTTTTTTGCCTGACACGTTCATAGCACGGTCATAGTATGATACTGTGTAGTGGGCAGAGACCTTTAATTTCAAAATTTTGTTTATTTTTCCCTCATAAAATGTTAATATAATATGGCATAGATATCCCCACACCTTGTAGGTAGGCTTAAAAACGTAGACGCTTCCAATATAGCTTTATAGAGAATATAATATGTTATGTTTAAGATAATTTGCGACGTGGAAATGTTTATAGATATAAATTTTGACTTATATCGATTTTATTAAATGGACTTTGTCTTAATATTAATTTTCAATAAACAGACTTATGCGAGCAGTGTTTAAAGATGGAGTTGATCAATGTTGATCAAATGACAGAACCAGGTTTTTTGCCCTCATTATTCATTAATGTACCTAAACAAAAGCTCCGTAAGAATTCTTTTAGCTGAATAAATTTTTCAATCACATTATATAAATATCATAGTCAAGGTACATAAAGTAGCAAATTTTTATAGTTAAAATCATTTATTTAAAAATATTTCGACGTCGCTTTAGATGTTGATAAATGTTGAGCGTTTTAGATATTTTCGGTATACAGTATTAATATTACCTTTTCCAATGTGCTTAAACTAAGATATTTAAGGTACATAATATGTTATGTATAGCTATTGTTGTACTATTGATTATAGGTTTCTTGAATCGAATTTATGTTAAAGCTTACTTAAAATTGGATTCTGAATCTAAAGTTATGTATTTAACAATATATTCAAAATATATAATTTAATATAAGAAACTTGCGTTTAATTTTCAATATTCCACAAGCATTTCTACGCGTAAATCGAGTTCTGGAGTTGACAAGGTTTCTTAAAGGCATCTTTCAAAGCAGTACATATATCCTTATAAGGCTAAGAGATTAAAAATAAATAAAGAAGTAAATAAAATAGCTTCGAAAATCGAGAATATATGAAGAGAAAAGAGAAGTAATAAGTTTTTGAAGTTATCTACACTTGTAATAAATCTGTAGGTCAATTCTGTACATTAAATATATTTTTAAAATAACTATCGGGGGGTGATTAGGGATATCGATCCCTAATAAATAAGTATCGACTTATGCCAAAAATCAAATTAGTAAATTTTTTGTCTGTCTGTTTGTAGAAACCGTTTTAGAAACGAAAACTACTGGACGGATTTTAACGAAACTTAGTACAATTATTCTTCATTCTCTGAGCAGGTTATAGTATACTTCTCATCACGCTAGAGGAGCAGTGAAGGGAAATGTCGGGAAAACGGGAGACCGGAGAAGTTATTACATTTCTTAAGCTTCCGTCGCGTGTGCTACCTTAATGGTTAATGTTACACAGAAAGCATGTATGACGAAAATGTTCGAGCCTCAAAATTATGCAAAAATTATCCTACATATGTCTATCTTTTATAGTTGACGCACAATGACACGTGTATATTTATGTTTAGCGATTGACGACAATCGCTGCGCATCGGTAGAATCGCGCTCGTAATTGACTTATTGGTGCGAGAGAGACAACACGACTGGGACAACCAATCAACCCTCGCGCGACCCGACGATCACGCGCCGCGCCTCTACCTCGATACCTTATTTTTACCCGACTGCCAAAGAGGGTAATGTTTTTCGAGTGTATGTAAGTATGTATGTCTGTTCCTTTGTGACCTCCTGTAGCCTAAACGGCTTGATGGATTTTGATGTATGAGGTATCGTTAGATTTGTCTTGATTACGGGAGTGTCATAGGATACATTTTATCCTAAAAGTCCCACGGGATAAAGACATAATTACTCTTTTTTTAGTGTGCAGTCGGGTATTTTGTTTTTTTAATAATAATTACTTGTTGACTTCTGCGCAGGTTTATAACACTCCCAGTTATCCCTAATTAAACAAGTAAACAATATTAACTACTCCATATAAAATAATCATAGAAATCGGTATAAAAATACCTACATAATATATGAAATCTTATACTACTAAACGAGCAATATTAGCGTTCTAGAAAACGCATTTAACGATTTCTTTGAAAATTTAAACAGGTTTTTACATAGCCAAAAATGTAATCTAGCTAGGTTGTTCTAGGTAGATTTTGCCACAAAAAGATTTCCTGCTTAAAATGGTCGTTACAGTACGATTAATTCGTCACTGATAAGTATCATAAGTATAGTGTCAATAGACCAATGGTTAATTTGTTAGACTGTGACTAAATGAATCCCTTTTTGATATTTTGGTTCGTGGTTCAAATCTCAACCACATATAGTTTTATTTTTCTTTTTTTTCTATTTTAAAATATATTATTACTTTTTTGACCTTTGTTATTGAAATAAGATTTTTTTACAATGAGGGCGCCACTATAGCGCCCACCTCAATATAAATAAAAGAAAGACAAACAGACACTATTTCCTATTTATAATATTTAGTATGGATTACAAGAATTTATTAGAGTTTAAGGTACTTAGTAGGAGAAACACTTAATATGAATAGGCGCCTGTTCATTTGATTCCTATTTTACATCTCTTATGATTATCTTTTAATATCACTAATTACCGAGCAGAGCTGGATACCTACTTCACTAATAAGCTATCACGAGTAATGCTATAAGGATTATTAAATCAAAAGGGATTTAAACTGCACTTACAATATTTCTACGGGATGTTATTTAATAAGAATGTATTTCAATTTTAATTTTCGTACAATGAACAGTCTCGAAATTTCGCGATCAGGCTAGCTAGCCGCCAAGCATGCAGTGCAGCCGTCATACAGGTATTTTTGTGAAAAACTACGGAAATGCGAACGAAGTCGCAGGCAACAGCTAGTTTAAAATAAAACTAATACTCTTGATAATAATATTTTATTGTTACACATACTTAAACATAACTTCACCGCCTCTTTCTACCAGGATTCTTTTTATTGGGATTTCTCTGTCCTTTGCCAGCTTTGGGCTTTTTGGCCGAGAAGTTTGTTGCATTTTTCTTACCCTTACCTTGTCTTTTCATTGGTTTTGAATTCTTCTTCTCTTCTGACCTCCTAAAAAGAAAGAAGATATAATATAACATATATTTAAATGAAATAGTAGTTTTTATATGCAGTTTCATTAGTAAGTATTTAAAACAAGTATTTTAACCATAAGTATAAGGATAAAAATATTTTGTGATTTGATCTGATGTGAACTTTACCTATCAAAGCATCTAATTAAAATATGAGCAAAAAAATATATTAAATTCGTTAACTTCTTCACTTACTGCACTTGTTCTTGATTAATATGTCTAGCTACAGCTTTATCCATATCTACTTTGGGGCGTTTGCTCAATATCCTATCAATAACGCTCAGATTATTCTCTTTCTCGGCCTGTGGTGTGGGTACGGGAAGTTTCCTCTTCCTTTCCTTTCCAGGTATTAACTCATGGACTCCCTTTCCCCTAGCTTCCTTCTCCTTCGGGAGTTTATCTTGGAATTTTCCTAAAGACGCTGTTGATGCTTTAGCTACTGATGTTGCTGTAGCTAACTGTAAGACATTATTTACACTATTTTATTCATAAACTTTAACAACATAGAACTAATCATTTAAGAATATAGTAATAATGGCCGATATTACAAAAATTAAAATGACAAAAATTCTTTCAAATAAAAAACTACAATATAATTTTTTTCTCATTTGAACATGTCAACATTGATCTTGATAGCTATTTAGATTATTTTAAAAACGATTGTGGTACCAAAACTAAAATTGCATATGTTGTCTAATTAAAATTTTGACAGTAAAATTGTACATTACCTGTGCAGAAGATGCTTTATCAGATGTAACAGGTAGTCCCACTCTTGGTATTTTGACCTTTCTAGCCCTGGCTATATTTTTGAGTCTCTGAAGTTCATTTTTCGCTACTTTCTCTGTTTTTTCAGACGCCTTCTTTTCATACATGTCAGTCATTGGGTCAACATTTTGTGGTACTTCTATTAACCAATTCTTCTCCTTTTCTGCAGCTGACTTCTTGAAGCTGAAATTTTTATTTGCAATTTTAGATTTTTTATTATAATATTATATAATGTTTTGGTTTTATTGTGTATTTATAATAATGATTATGATTATTATTCGGAAGTAACAAAATTAAATAACTAAAGAGGGCTTACCCATATAATGGCACCCATTTCTGTAGTTGTTCATCCCATTCCAATTTGTCTTTCTTCTTTTTGGTGATGCCCTTGGCTTTAGCGAATTCTTGCCACTTCGTAAGTGGTTTTGGTTTCGGTACAGGTTTCGCTCGCGGAATCACTGTTGTAGGCTGTGGTAGTCTTACAACTATTGCTTCCTCGATTCTCTCCGTTGGTAATTCCCATATTTTGTTTAACAATAACTGTGTATTGTCACGAGTTAAGGCTAGCAAATAATTATCCCTGCCTTTGTCTGACCTAGACACAATATTGTACATATTATAATATATATAACAACTGCCTAATACAATGAACATGTATACATATACAATATGTTAACGATAATTATTAAATAAAAATAAACTTACTTGATCGCTTTTGCATCCAAATCATTTGTATCGGATGCAAGAAGAGTACCAATATCGAATTCAACCTCTAAGTGCTTTTCAACAGTAATTGGTTTATACTTCTCTGCTTTCTTTTGTTCTCGTTCTAAAATTTCGTTAACTATATCCATTTTTACTTTATTTAAAATAATATAAACATATTATTATAACCCCAAATCCTTACGTCATGCACGTGTGTGCATAAATGACAGATATAACAGATTACAGAACAAAAACAGAGTAGCCAGTAACCATTCTACCTGTCAAGTAATTGCCAAAGGACTTTATATTTATATATCTAATCATCTCATGGGACAAAAAAGGAAGAAATAAAGCTTCTAAGTATATGCATCAGATATTCTTTGTTAAATTCGTAAGGAAAACAAATACTACGTTATGGATTATAGGTCTATTGTAACGATATGACAGATTACAAAATATGACAAGTGGGCAGTGGCAGCTGAAGATGTAAATAAAGCTGTAGATTTGTGATACAAACTGAAATTTGAATGTAATATTCACATTAAACACATTTAAATAACAATTTATAAATTATGACAGGAGAAATAGAAAAATCGTATTGTTTTAAATCTGAAAATAAATTTATTGTTAAAAGTGGGTGTAAAAAACGCATGTGGAGATCACTAAAACAAATATTAGCAGCAGACAGATCCTTACCATGGCCTGATGATGCAGTTTTGTGTTAGTCTTAATAAATTATGCCTTCCTAATTTCACCCTCGCTTTAAGTTAACTCAGTTCCATTCTGCTACACTAACTGCTTAAAAAATCAAACTTGTTTGTGGAATTATATTTTCAAACTACAAAGCAAATATCTTTGTTACAGATTACTCAATAAATGCTCCTCCAACCTTTAAACCCACTAAAAAGTATTCAGATATCTCAGGCCTTCCAGCTCCTTACATTGACAGACATTCTAAACTATATTATAGCAATGCTGAAGAGTTTGCTACTGTGAGGAATCTACCGATGGATATAACCGCTGGATATCTACAATTACGAGGAGCCAGCACTATTGTGGGTTAAGATTTATATGGTTAATGTGATATAAGAATAGCTATAACCAAATAAATTTATAAGACTATTAGGTCTCTTATTTTTAGTACTAGAGTACAAATCTATATATATAAAAATGAAACCCGTTTTCCGTTTTCACGACATAACATGAAAACGGCTTGACCATTTTTTTTTTGTTGTATTTGTTATTAATAGGAGAAGGTTCTTCTGTAAGAAAAGATTAGCATTTCACTTTTTTGGGGCAATACGAAGTTCACCGGGTCAGCTAGTATCAAATAAATATGCTACTGATTTGAAATATTATTAGCTTGTTTTTTTATTTTTAAAATTAAAAATATTAGGAAAGAAAAAAGCTTTTCTATAATGTTATTATTTATAAATAAATAAAAAAGTTTCATATATTGAAAAGTCAATAAAAATTTAACAGATTTTATTACAACTATGAATTAACATTAAAATTAATGATTAATAAACCATTTTTAGCACTGCTCTCCTTGAACCATCTCCCAGATTTATGTTCTTGTCCTATTGCTGCATACATATGTCTACCATCACTGCTAAATTGCATACAATTCACAAAACCATTAGCTTCTATACTAAACATTGGCTCAAACTTTTTATATGAATCACAAACTCTCCATAATCTAATATTACTGTCATAGGAACCTGATGCAAAAAGATCAGAATTAAGTAATGTTGCTAAGCTTGTTATCCATCTAGGTACACCATTAACAGTTCCATGAGCTTCGGGTATTGAATAAAGTGGCTTCTTCTTCAAGACACTCCATAAACCAATCATGCCATTGTCACTTCCCGAGACAAAGTGTTCTTCATCTAATAGTTTTACCTCGTCTAGACTGCCTTGGGGTCCATTAAAAATTAACTGTGATTCTTCCACAATTTTCCATATCCTTATAGATGTGTCTCTACCCCCTGCTGTGATTGCCCTTTCTCTGGTCAATGCATCAATTGCTGTTATTGGTGATTGATGTCCAAACAGAGTTTCGACATATGCCATTTCATCGAGAGACCAAATTTTTACAGACCTATCTTTAGATGCTGAATATAGGTCATGTGTACTTTTCCTAAAAACTAAGCCAATTACAGATCCCTTATGTCCCCGAAATGTGTGAACATGTTTCAAAGAATGTGGATCCCAAATTTGTATGTTAATAGAATTGTCTGATGTCGCTAGATACTTTGAATCACTAGATATGGCTATTGATGTAATACCGCCCATGAGCAATTTGGAATGTGTTTTATATGTAAGGCTGCCAAGTTTTCTCTTTTCTTTAACACCCCATTTGATGATGGTTCCAGTTTTGCAACCACTAAACACATATTGTCCGTCTTGACTCACACAAATACAGGTAAGAGGTAGTCTGTGTTCCTTGGCCCGAATTAATCTGACGTCGTTTTTAGATGGGGCACTATAATTACTGGCTACTTCAACACGGAGTTTGCCCTTTTGCTCAAGGTAATCCCGTTGCAATCGCTTTTCAACTGCATCGTCAAGCTCCTTAAATTCCGCTCTCTTCGCCTCTTCTTTTTCGATTTCCTCTAAGTATTTTTTTGCTAATCTCAATTTCTTTTGTTCAGCGGTTTCATGGTCACTATCAGACTGTTCTGCATCAGAAAACTTCTTTATATCCAAATCACTTCCCGAGGATTCGTGACCATTTTCGAGGTTAGGTGCGTTTAACTTTTTCGGCTTCTTTTTATTAATTTTTTCTCCCTTTCTTTTGTGAACTTGCCTAGATTTGCCTTTCAAAAAGAATGAGGAAGACATTTCATAGAAAATAATTTATAAAACTCCCAAATTCAAACAAATTTATTACCACGTTTATTTGAAGTTTCACTACTGGTCGGCGCCCGGTGGTATGACAATTGACAAACGACAATAGTCACAATAACTTCAAAGTCATGATAATATGACATTGAGCCCTCATAAACGTCAACGCTTTGGTCGCAGGCTATTTTTTTTTTTAATAATTTCTTGACCATGTATACAAAGTCCTGCAGTCGCAATCTTATAATTTTTATTCCTTTCTTCCATTCCTTTCTGCCTTTCGTAAAGCGATAGTGAACTTTACGAAAAACCTCGACGAATCTTGGAGCAATCGGAACTGCGCTAATATGCACTCTTGAATGAATTCTTTATTTCCCGGAGACTCATTAGCTTATTTACAGCATGATTTACTATTAGCACAATTAAACATTAAATCACTTTATGCACCAAAAAATGAATACCCTGCAAATTCCCGCCAAAACTCAGATCGCAGGCTAATAAGCGATCCTTTGCCATTTTATTTTCATCATAAATAGAAATAGACACAAGCAGAGGTACATTATACACATAGACGTATTATAGCAGAATAATTAGGATATTTTTGCCTCTTCAAAATTTTGCGCTTATTTGATATAATACCTGGGAATATGGGTCCCTATTATAATTTATACACTACGGACCTTTCTATTTTCAGTCAGTACCAGTACTCAGTAGTAGTCCAGACCAGTCAAATTAGTCCTTAAAATAAAAGTAAGGTAGGTAACAATAATTCACATAGAGCTAAGAATTGGTATGAATATTCAGAATAATATTATTAAAACAAATAGTGAAAAGTCCCCATCAATCCCTCTTTGCTAATATTTTATTGATGGTGGATTTTTCGCATTTTCCAGCTAAACGTTGAGTTTTACAGCAACAATAGTTCAGACGAAAATTGTAGATCATCGGATTTCCTACAAAAAAAAATTCTACACTTTTTTCCATAAGTATTGCCATTTCCGTGATATAGCGGTTGAAAGAATTAAAAAAATATTTTATTCCTAATTGCAAATTAATGTACTTTTTTCATATTATACATTTTGAACTGTGTTAAACGATTATAAAGTACGAGTATAAAAGTCCCTATATGAATCCCTAATTTGATATCCCTATGATTTCTGTTACACCGTGTTGTCTGGGACCACGAAGAAACATTTCATAACATTTTTCTTGCACAAGGGGAGACTGTGATCGTCCGCTCTCCGCCCTCTATCTCGAAAACGGTTCAACATATGACAATTCTTTAAGCAAAATTTTGTAGATAACTTTGTAATTTTGTATTGATAATAATGTTACAAATGGCAAAAAACCCATAGGAAATGAGATATTTACAAAACGCAAAAACCGATTTTTGTGACCTAGATCTTTAATAGTGTCGTACCGTACCATATTATGTAGGTTTCGAGAACTTTAAGGGCGTCAATATACAACTATTTACAGACATAGCTGTGTATATCGAATTTCAAAGTGAACTTACTATAATGACTGGACTATAATTTCCACCAACATGTTGCAAAATAATAAACATACTCATATTCTCAACATTTACCAAGGCAAATTTAATTTTTTAAGTTTGTTGTTAAGGGAAAAACGAAAAGTCAAGTTACTCAGAATACTTTATTTAAAGAACTTGTAAATCTAGAGTACAATATGTTATTGTATACCTCTGTAAAATCTTCATTCTTGAATGTTAACCAAGGGTACTGTCACAAAATAAACTCAAATTAAAATTGTGCTAATTCCCTTTCTGTAAGACCTAAAATTGTTTAGGACACATGTACTTAATAGCCAATAGCAGGGAGGGAGTATCCATCTACCGAGAAACCTAGACATGATCTGCAAATCACAGGAAACAGCACAGCAAACTGCCACAGCACAGGCCAGCGGCAGCACCGGCCTGCCAAACAAATTCATATATTAGTTTCTACTTTAACTGCTGAATGCCAAATTTTACGACAATTGCCAAGATCATCATGGAAGTACCACAGGAGGCATAGAGTCACAACATCATCAAGATGCCAGCTCTTTTCCTACTTTCACTATATCTTTATGTTAGTATGGTAGTAACACAATATCTTGTGCAATTATTGAACTAATTTATAATGAAATGGATAAATGGCCCCACCAGAGCCGATGCGTGTCTCGGTTTGTCAATAAATATTAAAATATTACTCATAACTTATGTACTGCAACAACAGCAATTCAGCAGTTGTCAGCATTCAGCAAACCCTCCCCCCTCCCCGCAAACCGCCTCGCTCCCCGCGATCTCCTCGCGTCCTGAGCATACCAACACATACATTAATTTACTGAGTCACTTACATTACAAGTACACTTATGACATGACAATTAACAATTCCATATCTCTAATTGTAATGAGCTAAGTATGGTTTGTTCAAGTATTAAAAATAAAATAAACATCATCAGTAGTTACCAAATCAACATTTGCCGTTTTTTACATCCAATTTATAGTACAAGATGCCAAGATGCAAAATTAAGGTTTTCCTGGAAGAACAATTTTTCCTAGGACGCTAATTAAATGCAATTACAATCAGATACATATAAGCATACATAAAGTTGTTACAAAAGCAAGATGTTTAATTAAATTAAAGAAGACAAGTAAAATTTTTTGATAACATTTTCAACTAAAGTATTTTAAGAGTAAGTAAAGCATACATAAGATGTTGTACAATGTAACTTATATAATGTAACTTAAAACTAAAATTATTTGTAACATTATTTGCCACTATGTTGATCATAGCTATGTCTGTGGTGCTTAAGTTAAATTGATGGAGGATAGTACCTTAGCCGAGGCTGCTTGAGACAGGACAAATGCAGCTTTTCAGCTTTTAATATCAGCACTCAACCTGGACATGTAAAATTTATTTTGTTAATATATGATATTAAGTACATAATTGGGAAATGTAGATGTATACATAAAATAAAATGAAAATATTAAATTTAGTGAATAAGATATTAAAGGCAATTAGTAAATACTAACTACCTCATTACATTATATTAGTCAATTAGGACATGTAGTAGGACTTTTAATGATTTTAACAGTATACAATCATTTAAAGTTAAAAAAAACATATTAAAGAATACAACTAAGTAATAATTATTTAGATAGCTTCAAAGAAAGCAACTCTAACAAGGTTCTACAAAAAGCTTCTAGTTTTTATAAGCAATATGAGTTTATTATGAAGTATAATATTTATACCATGACATCAATGCCTGGAGCGTGAACGTGACCTGGAGCGGCTGCGGGAGCGACCCCGCGAGCTCTTCGAGTCGGAGCGGGAACGGGAACGAGACCGAGAGCGAGACCGGCTGCGCGAATACGAGCGGCGGCGCGACCGGGATCTAGACCTGGATCGACGACGTGAACGAGACCGTGAACGGGAATTGCTAAAAAAATACCATCACACACAAATAAACACACGCAACAACTACTATCAGTGCCTTCACAGCGCTGTGAATACAAGGCGTAATAATATATTAAAGTATAAACATCAAAACATCGAGCATTTATTTAAAAGTTATAAGTACCTGCGACGGCGATCATATCTGCTCCGGTACGGGGAAGATGGACGACCGTAACGCGCCATTTGAACGCGCAGTTCCCTGCCGTCCAACATGCGACCGTCCAAAGAATCTAAAGCTTCCTCTGCATCGCGGCGATCGTAAAACCTACGCATCAAAATAAAATATTATAATATACACATCTAACCTATAAATTATTACGTCATGGAATTTTAGAGCGTCAATATACAAAATAACAAGATAACAAACCTGACAAATGCGAAGCCTCTGCTTTCTCTTGTGTACCGATCTCTAGGGATGTATATATCACCTACATCACCGCATCTTTCAAAAACGCGGCGTAAATCTTCAGGTGTCGTACGATACGTTAAATTGTCCACTTTTAAAGAAACCATCCCGTCAATACGGGGTGGCGGTCTTCCGTAACTCATTTTCAGAGACTTAAATTAAAGATTTAAGTAAAAACTAACACAATTCCACGATTTATGTTAAACAAGATGGCGTCACACTGTAAATTCCACGTGAAACATGCAACTATGCGTCTGTTCAAAGTTCCATGCACTGCGAAAATGGCAACTGGCAACAACTAACAAGGCACAAGCAAATAGAATAGCCAAAGAGCCAACATCAGTTTATGTCACATATAAGTGTTGCCATTTTCCAGGAGTAGAATTTTAAAATTATTATATTGTTACGAATTAAATATTTAATACTCATAAATAAAACAAAGGAAAAGGGAAATTTTTATTATAAAACGATATCTTGTTGTATAATATGAATCTAAAAATATGAAGTTAACTTTTAAATCTAAATATCAATACATACAAATTATTGTGTGTTTGATAATCATAAACGGAATGGATCGACATTTTAAAATTAAATTGAACAACTTTTAGAGCCCTTAAAGAAATAGCCTTTTTACTACCTACTTATTAAAACCCTTATCGAGATTTAGCTTGTGTTTATGTATATGTGTAATGTGGCATTAACACGTAACGTAGCTTTTATATAATCCTCTATCTAGTATTTAATTAAAGTAATATAGTTTTACCTATGTGCGTTAAATGTATCACGCGGTATTGACCAAAGAGAATGTAATGTAATCATTACGTTTTATTTACTACTAGCTGTTGCCTGCGACTTCGTCCGCATTTCCGTCGTTTGTTACAAAAATACCTAAGTATATGGCGGCCGCACTGCGTGGTGGGCGCCTAGCTAGGCTGGTCGCGAAATTTCGAGACTATTCATTTTACGAAAATTAATATTTAAATACATTCTTATTCAATTACATCCCGTAGAAATATTGCAAGTGCAGTTATTTTAAGTGCACTTGCAATATAAGCTTTCGTTTTAATAATCCTTATAGCATTATTCTGTATACACAGTATTCAGGTACCTGGTTGACCCAGCTCTGCTCGGTAGTTAGTTATTACTAATCTCGTTCAATATCTGTATTTAGTATGGTGATATTGAACGAGAATCATAAAAGAGATGCAAAATAACAGAAAAACAAATGAAACGCCGCCTATTCATAGTAAGTGTTCCTCCTATTAAGTACCTACTGGCTACTACTCTAATAAATTCTTATAATCCATACTTAAAATTATAAATGGGAAAGAGTGTCTGTTTGTCTTTCTTTTACGGCAAAACGTCTGGACCGATTTCGTTGAAATTTGGTATGTAGGTAGGTAATAATATATTCTAAAATAGATAAGAAAAAATAGAAAAATAAAACTATATGCGGTTGGGATTTGACCCACGAACCAAAACATCTGAATTCAATTTATTCGTATTCTAACGCAATAACCGCTGTTCTATTGATGAATGAATCTTTTTGCGGGAAAATACAGCAAGCATTTTCCCAATGATGGATCATGGAACCGGTAAGAACCTGTTTAAATTTTCAACAAAATCGTCAGAACCGTTTTCAAGAACGCTAATATTGCTCGATAAGAATTCATGTAGGTATTATTTTGATGTTTCTATACCGATTTCTATGATTCCTTTATTTTGAATTGTTAATAATGTCTACTTGTTAAATAAGGCTGAGAGTGTTATAAACGTAAGAGTAGACAAATATAATCAGAGCGTTTCGAACTGCTAAGCTATCGGGAGTTACACGTGTTATTGTGAGTCAACTATAAAAGATAGACATAATATGCTGTCCTGGGATATTTTTTATATAATTTTAAGGAGAACATTTCCGTCATACATGTCTTATGTGTAACATTAACCATTAAGGTAGCACACGCGACGGAAGCTTAAGAAATGTAATAACTTCTCCCGTTTTCCCGACATTTCCCTTCACTGCTCGGCTCCCATTGATTGTAGCGTGATGAAAAGTATTCTATAACCTGCTCAGGAGTATGAAGAATAATTGTACCAAGTTTAGTTTACCAAGTAGTATAACGGTTATACAAACAGACAAAAAATTAACTAATTGCATTTTTGGAATCAGTATCGATCCCTAATCACCCCCTGATAGTTATTTTGGAAATATATTTAATGTACAGAATTGACCTCTCTACAGATTTATTATAAGACGTATACATTTAGATTTTGTCAATTTGTCAATTGTCAAGTATCGAGTGTCAACTGTCAACTGTAAAGTCACAAAGTTTAAATAGGTAACTAGTATTTTATAAAATTATAAATAGGTACGGACTACGGAGCCATTTCACCAAGAATAGAATAGAAATTTAATTTTAATAAATACGGAAATGCTGCATTGTTTATAAATTTAAAAACCGTATAATAAATAATTAATAACATGAGAACAGTCGAAGAACTTAATCGAGAAATAAAAATAGTTGATAAAGAACTTGCAAGAGTAGACGTTGAACTATCTAAATGGAGAAACATTCAGCGAGAATTGCAAGAAAAGAAAAACGACCTCAAAAAGTCTATAAATAAATTAAAATCTGACACATTAGCTCAGGTAGACTGGGGTGGTACGAGGTACGAATGGTCTGATGAAGTTCAAAATGCTCTAAAAAACGTTTTTAAGGTAAATTCCTTTAGACCTAAACAACTAAGCGCTATTAATTCCACGCTATCGGGGCAACATACAATTGTTGTTATGCCTACTGGGGCAGGCAAAAGTCTTTGCTATCAATTACCAGCTCTTATAAAGCCCGGTATCACCATTGTCATATCTCCTCTTGTTTCACTCATGGAAGATCAAGTCCGATCGCTAAAAAAGAAAGACATTCCAGCTGCACTCATGACCAGCACCAGTTCTAAAGAAGAATCAGCTGCTGCTTTGAACTTATTAAAGGACAAAACAACAAATATTAAGTTACTGTATGTCACACCAGAAAGGTTGGCAAAAAGTAAGAGATTTATGGCTAATTTGCAAAAATGTTTTGCAGAGGGCAGGTTGCAGAGGATAGCCATAGATGAAGTTCATTGTTGCTCACAGTGGGGTCATGATTTTAGGCCAGATTATAAGTTTCTTGGAATTTTATCAAATATGTTCCCTAATGTG
The DNA here is from genome assembly GCA_026213755.1 of Eurema hecabe. Taxonomy (NCBI): domain Eukaryota; kingdom Metazoa; phylum Arthropoda; class Insecta; order Lepidoptera; family Pieridae; genus Terias; species Terias hecabe. Next base: position 8,120,433 of record JADANM010006710.1, read on the forward strand.
CCAATTTTAGGCCTAACAGCTACTGCCACTGCACATGTTCTAAATGATGTTCAAAAACTACTCAATATTCAAGGCTGTCTAGTTATAAAGTCAACATTTAATAGGCCAAATCTTTTCTATAAAATATTAGAAAAGCCAACATCTCAGGATGAGTGTCTTAATATTCTAGAAAAACTCCTAAAGTATAGGTACAAAGACTGTAGTGGTATTATTTATGCAAATAGTATAAAAGATGCTGAGGATGTTACTAATGGGTTACGAAAACGGGGTCTGAAAGTAGGCTGTTATCATGCAAACATGGAGTCAGATGCACGATCCAGGGTCCACATAAAATGGCATGATAAGCACTATCAAGCTATAGTTGCTACAGTAGCATTTGGTATGGGTATAGATAAAC
>JADANM010006710.1:8120929-8133317 GCA_026213755.1 Eurema hecabe
ACATTATACCGTATGCAGGATATGTTTAAAGTTAGCTCAATGGTGTTCTCCTCAGTTGGAAGCATAGAACATTTATATGGCATGATAAAATACTGTCTTAATGGATCTCTTTGTAGAAGACAAGTGATAGCACAGCACTTCGATGAAGATTGGGGTAACTCCGACTGTAATAAAATGTGTGATGTTTGTTGCAGTTCAAGCAATAGTAAAGAACTCAGTTTAGAGCCACATTTAAAAATTCTTTCGAATATTATGGATAATGCAGAGAAACAGCAAACTAAATTAACAGCTCAGAAGCTTTTAGATGCTTGGTATCTTAAGGGTCCAGTACCTCTTAGGCATACTGGCAAGGAGCCAAACTTTCCTAGAACATTAGGTGAAGATGTAATTGCTTATTTATTAATAGAAGGGTACCTAGTTGAAGATTTTCATTTTACAGCCTATTCTACTGTAGTGTATATAAAGAAAGGACCTAATATGGAGGCCATTGATGATCAAAATTTTAAACTGAAAATGCCGATTAGGAAATACACAGAGTTCGAATTAAATACTGCAGCACCTAAGGATTTTGTAGCTCCATCAGAATCAGAGCATGATTCTGATACGAAAAGAGCAATCAAAAGAAAATCCAGTACTGATAAACAAACCAAAAAATCCAGACCTATTATTATTGACTGTGATGATGATTAAAACATTGTGTAATTTAATCATATTCTTGTTTAATTTGAATAAGAAACATCTAAAATTATTTCAAGCGAATCAATTGTTTCTAATTTATAAGTAAATTAAATTAATATTTATGTTTATACTCTTCTCCTAGGTGAATATTGCAGAGGTGTGCACCTTTCATAAGCAGTTACATTTTCTTCTTTCTTTGTTTGCCCTTTAGGAGTGTGATTAGACTTGGTACTCTTATTGGATTTCTTACTCACATTAGATTTCACTGAAAATTTTTCACATTAGATATAGCAGTCTAGTACAATAAAATTTAATTTATTTTTCCACATCATGATTTTGTAGCATGCACAAATAACCAATTACGATCAGTATTTAGTAAGTAAGTTGCAAACCAAATTTTCATCACCGGCGTAATAATATTTTGTTGACCTGGGTTTCCAAAACTTACCAGACTTAGCACTTGCATTTGAACGAATAGAGGGTAGGACGCTAAACCCTGAGCCTTTAGACCTAGCTGTGCAGGGCTCGCTCTCCAGCCCCAAAGCGTCCATGGCTCTCATTCTCTCAGCAATTTGATCCTTGATCAGTTCCCGATGGGGTGCTCCTTGACCTAAATCCTCCATTTCTGCCAGCCATTCAGCTCTTTCCCTTATTTGCGTGACCACTGCGCAGTACATAAGGAAATTACTTTGTGGGTGTGTATAAAGAGCTAGGTATCAGTGTAAAAAAGATGCAATGATAATATTGCTAGTATACTATAGAAATTTACTTGTGACATGTTCAACACTTTCATTTACCGAAAAAAAAATCTTATGAGTTTTATTTGTAAGTTTCTGCAATGGAATAAAGAGGAAAGAATAGTGAAATACTAAGAGTTAATCTTACAGTCGTGCCAAATTTCCTTTTTCGTTGGCAGCCTGGGTGGTGACTTGGGCTTACGCGGCGGTGCCGGCGCCTCCTGACTCTCGTCGCCATATTGCATATTGTGTGCCAATTTCTCTTTTAGTTTATCTCTATCCTCGCCGCGTTTTATAGGTCGATAGCTGGTTTACATTAAGTTATTTAATAAAAATCGATATTCCGATTACATTACAATTTACTTAAAGCTAACAAACAAATTATTATTTTCCATCAATTTGTCTATTCATATAATCATCAAAACAACTGGTTCGATATTGATAAATTTTGCTAATAAATATAGATTAATTGGTAAACACAGATTAAATGGCAACATAATATTCATTATAATTTTTTAAATATTCAGGGCTAATATAAATAAGGGTGAGTACTAGCAGTTATTCCTAAAAAATATCTAAGTTCTGAGTAGAGGTATAGTATGGTATATAACACATGGTACGTACTCGGAAATTTCATATATTCCGGATTCGCGAATAGCGGACAGTGACCGTCGCCGCGAGGTCCTCGGTCGGACCGAAGGCACCTCACGACGACGTGGGGTTTCCTTCGGCTCATATTCACGAAGAGCGAAATTAGACTTCTTACGTTGGGCGATATCTAGCTTTGATTCTTCGAGCAGTACTAATAAAGACAAATTTAAATATGTACATATTATATACCTAAAGAGCAGTATAGAAGTAAAAAAAATACGAAATAATGAACATTGGTTCTTTCTATAAGAAAAATGTCTAGGTGCAATGTGCTTTTTTGTAATATCTGGTAATTATAGGTATTGAAAGTAGGATAATTTTTACAATCGATAAACTCTAAAACTACTCTACCGATTGCCACAACTCTCACCGATCAGTATCAACATTATCAGCAATTTATATAGCTTACTTTATTTTATTTGAAAATCTCAGAGTATTAAATTTATTTTATATTCAGTTCTGTACCTTTAAGAAATTGTTGTTGTGTTGAAGATGGCTCTACTACTTTCGTATGAAAAATGCCACCATGCGGAATAGTCTTACTGGGCCATATTACATTTACAAAGCCATTTTCATCAGGAGTTTCCATTTATATTAGCTTTGAAAACCTGCTCAAAAGTTCACAAGTAAATATTGTAAGATCTAAAAAATTAAAATTTAAAATATGCCGGGTTACAACATTGACAAAACAATTACGTTCCTTTCTACTGCTTATAAAGCAAAGAGTATTTATAAACAATATAAACACAAGGTGTAACTTTGATACGAATTAAAAAAATGTTTATTTAAATAAAACACTACGGTGTATATCTAGCGTAAATTTATTGAATTTTTTTTTCTTAAATTATTCTTCTTTCAAAGATTCATACGATGTCCAGGTTCTAAACTTGAATATTAATTAATCTTCATTTGTAATTTTACCACGTAAAGAGCTTGAATTTAAACATTTTATTAAAAATGGATAATTCTGTAGGATCGGCTATTGAAAAAATTAAAAATCTAGAACAAGATAAGGAAGCTATGTTAAAAGAAAAACGAGAATGTTGTCTTCTAAATATTTGTAATCAATAAAATAGGTAAACGCATAGGTAAAAATGATATTTTATTATTTTACCATTTCAGATGATGCAAGCGTTGCACTTTTACAACGGAATGTCCGTGATATTAAAATTCAATTAGAAAAGTTAAGAGAAGAAGAGAAAATGTTGAACGATAAGAATATTAAATTAAATTCACAACTCAAAATTGAACAATTAAGAAAAAGGGCTCTTTGTGATCAGATGAAAGTGCTCAAAGACGAATTTCAGAAGCTGCAAAATAAAATTGTAAGTTTTTATTGTTACAAATCTTTCGTTTAAATTATTACTCTGCAAACATATATTTTTAGAACATCGAAATATCGAATGTTTGGGATCTTCGCGCATCATTTTGTGATACAATTCAAAAAACATCTGATGAATACAATGTTTGGGCTTTACTCATGAAACCTGTTAATAATTACTCAGAGTGTAATAACCCAAAAAATATTGTTAATGTGAAGGAAGCTGATGACCAATTGTTGGAGAGTAATAATAAATTACGAGCGCTTTTTGAACGGAGAAATATTGCGATAGAGAAACGTAACTTTCTATTAACTGAGCCAGAAAAGGGGGAAGAGTTTTTGCGGTGAGAAAAACCTCCCAAATAACGTTAAAGACTGTAAAGCAGAAGTATATTTAATAATATACAACTACAAAATCATGAACTATTTTTCAGAATTAAAAATGCATTAAGATATTCCCTGGAAAAAATTTCAAGCTTAAAAAAGTAAGGTTTTTAGGATAAACAACATCATTATTAATATTATTATTCATTAGAGAGTATTTTATATATTAGTAAATGTTATTTACTAAAGTTTCGACGATCCTACAAGGTAATCCCTTAAGGTGAGTTTTGTAATTTATAACGAAAATAATTTTATTAATTACGAGAAAATATATTTTTTTCATTATTTTTTATAAGTTGCTACTGCATTGTGCGCCGTGCGGTTTAATAGTAATACTGAATACTGATTAGTGATTACTGATTAGTGACTCGTGACAGTGACAGTTAAATAGGTTATTATGTCACAAAAAATATAATACAATATTAAAATTGTGAATTGTTGCGAAATAAATTATAATTTGTAAGTGTAATGTACCACAGTCATAATAACAAATAGCAAATATGAATAGAAGTCTTCATCAACTTAGGTAATTAAAGTAAAATATGTCACAAGTCCTCATTCACGAAGAAACTTATAATAAGTACTATACGTTTGTCGTCGTTTCTTACTTCGAATAAATATATTTTAAATCACAATTTGTTGTTATCCTTCAATGTTTATATTTCTTTCAGAAACTATGTAAGATTATCCAGAGGACGGCTATTTAGTAGTAAAGCCGAAAATATTGAAGAAAATGCCCCTATTAAATTCTCTACTAGTGGTGCTTCAAAAGCGAAGATAAGATCCGTTTTTGTTGAACCCAGTAATATGCCTTGGTATCAGCCTTACAGTGTTGTGGGAAGTGTAGCTGTATTCCTTATTTACTTCTGTGTACTTCGAGAAGAGAGTGATATAGATGGGGAATTCGACAAAACCCTTTATGATAGGATAAAGGTCATGGAGAAACAACAATTATTGCTAAGTTACAGATTCAATAAAGAAAATGGTAGAAGCACTGTAGAAATTGAACAGAGACTTAAAGAAATCGAGGAGGCAGAAGCAAATGTTTTAGCTTAAATAAGAACAGTATTTTTGTAGTGTGTTTAACTTATTAAATTTTTTGTTTGTTACAAGTTTGTTTTACTAATATATAAACCAAATGAAGCCAGTAGTAGGGAAATCTCATAAATCCCTAAAATATATTGCAAAACTAAAAAGTCAAAGCTAAAGCATTGTGTTTTACTTTTCAGGTGTGTTGAGAAATAGATTTCTGCACTCTAGATTTAATAATAATAATAAAAATACTTTATTGTCAAATTTACTATACAATACAGAAATACACCTTAAACTAGAAATCAAAATACAGCAAATAGTGTTTTGACAATAGGCGGCCTTATCATTATTAGTGATTTCTTACAGGCAACCTGTCGTACGGAAAAGCTGTTTAATTGTAATTGTCACTAAATAATAATTTAGATGTGCAATAATTTTTTTATATAAAAATGGAAATTTATTTAATCCCTCTTTTCAACTGTACAATATAATACCTAGTCAATTAAGTAAGCATATGTATGAGTAGTAGTTAATTATTTAAAACTTTGAGCTTCTATGAAATTTTATTCTTATACATCATAGAAATAAAAGAAGTAGGTCCAGCCAGAAAATGAGCTATCACACACCAAGAGGCACTCATACAAATTAATATGTGGATTGTGGAAAAGCATTTTAAAAATAAATCAAAATACCTGCTTACTTTGGCAAAGCAAGGAAGAATGCCAAATTTAAATTTAACGTCTTCATGACGTGCCACGACCCAGTTTTATCATATTTTTTTTTTTCAAAATATAATTAGAGCGTAGGTAAGCAATATAAGCGTAACTCAAAAAAATATACTTATCGTTGTTTTTTATAATTAATAGGTCACGAGGTCGCCGATTACGAAGAGAATAAGTGAGATCTTAATTGATCTAGGACAGAAAGTCTTAAGTGTCCTAGTTAAAATTTAGATACCTAGCTGCGTGGCATTTTTAGTTAGTCTTCTATAGCTATATTATTAAACCTACCTATGACACACGCTGTATAGAGCGTCAGACAAAATAAACATGAGGGTATTTTATAATTTCTACTTGTTTGTCGAGAATCCTAAGGCGTCTTATAAATTTCAGTAAAAAAGAGCATTACGAAAAAATTAGCAAAAAACCTCCCTAATAAGAATTAATATGCATCTACACATTAAATGTGATTAATAATTCTATGAAATGATTAATATGATGACAACATGAGTCACACTTCAAACTAATTGTTATTTGTTGTAATTATTATACTTGATTTAAGCAGCCTTTCCTTATACCTTATGAATACAACTTGTAATAATTGTTGCTTTCTTGAACATTAAAAAGTATACTTCAAATGAACTTCATTATATTATTCCACACAAAATTCCACAGATGAAATCCTATTTATAAAGTTGGCGTGATTTATCATTGTTTTAAAAGCATTTTAAGGAGGATAGAAATTATAACACAAAATATATTCTAATTAATTTATTTAACACCAAGTTTCTTATTACACAAGTGCTTAAACTCCAGATGATTACTTAGTTACGGTCAACACTTCCTAACCACTACCGGCACATACCACAACTCACTAAAGATTTCTTACAGATTTGCACAAGACAGAATCGCTAATGGGGAAAAAGGTCAAAATAACTCAATTCTAGCGTAGCTAGCTATATCTTGTACAAACACAGTCTAACTTACAAATACGAACATATTTATAAAAAAAATCAGTTCTGCCTCCTTAACAATAATGATTACATAATGATTTAAGGTGAATTAATGTGAAACATTAAGAAATGTTATAGAAATTATGTCTATTCGAATTACAAATAATTTATCATAGAGTACATTAAGACTATTTATATTAATAATTATTTAAGCCCGCTCGCCACGGATCCGTCTGGCCAACTGGATGTCTTTAGGCATGATAGTTACACGCTTGGCGTGGATGGCGCACAAGTTGGTGTCTTCAAAGAGGCCGACGAGGTAAGCCTCACTGGCTTCCTGAAAACATAATTTTTTTGGTTAATATAATATATATTTAATGATCAGAATAGTATTCAATTAAAAATATTTGTCAGAGATGTCCTGACCTGCAGAGCGCCAATGGCGGCAGACTGGAAACGAAGGTCAGTCTTGAAGTCTTGAGCAATTTCTCTTACGAGTCGCTGGAACGGCAGCTTACGGATAAGCAACTCAGTAGATTTCTGGTAACGACGGATTTCACGAAGAGCGACTGTACCAGGGCGGTAACGATGGGGCTTCTTGACCCCCCCAGTACTGGGTGCAGATTTTCGCGCCGCTTTTGTAGCCAATTGTTTTCGAGGTGCTTTACCTCCAGTTGATTTACGAGCAGTCTGCTTGGTACGCGCCATTATTCACTGAAAAATAAATACGCAAAAGAGAACAAGTTAGCGAAATAAACAATGTTGCAACATACCATTGATTTCTTTACATAAACAATATTGGTACTTAAACTTGTTTTCTTTCTTAAATTTATTTGTGTTTCATTGTAAAATAAGTTCCACTTTAATATTTCTCACCTTTTATTAAGATTTAAGCAAAAGTATACGATTAAACACGATTTTGTTGTAAAACACAACGATCATATGCTCAAACACTGTTCAAGATGGCGTCGAGAGAATGGCGGGTGAACACTGACGCTTTGGTTCTGAAATGGTATTGGTTTAGATTTCACAAAATCAGCACATCTGATAGGTTAAAATTTAGCTCGTGTGATTGGTCTATCGTTTTTCAAAGTTCTTGTTTCATTGGCTGTTTAATTATCCAGTGCTACCATGAGAAAAAATGTTAAAAAGTATAATACTTATTGCTAATTAAAAAAATGTTTCATTGTTATAATTATTAAATATTAAAAAGTTGAGTTTGTAAAAAATATTAAAATAATAATAATAATTCTTTATTGTCAATATACTATATACAATACTGAAATACTCCTTAGAACTAGAAATAAAAATACAGCAAATATTATTTTGACAATAGACGGCCTTATCACTATTAGTAATTTTAAATATTAAATAAATCTCCATATTTCTTCAATTGGTATATTTTGCCGACATAATAATATTTCATTATTATTGGTTTAACTTATGCTTACAATATTTCGTGAGTGAATTTTAAATATTATGAATCTTTATATAGATGGTATTTGTTGAATTAACCAAATCAAAATGTAATTAATTAGAAATCATTTACTAATATTTATTACACACGACAATTTTACCCCCAAGCTTTATGAGAAAAGAATAAAAAAACTCGAGGGCGACCTATTTTTTATTTCATTTTTCTATTTCATTTTAAATAAGTGAGTGAAAGAGATAGATAGAAAACATCAGCGTGACATTTCTATCAATGATGTTTGCGACGACGTAGATGTTTTTGCTTATAATTTTTGGGGTTTTTGCTCGAAACGCGCTGGGAGTACGCCGAGATAAGATTTTTAAGTTCAAGGTCACTTTCATTCGAAACATGTAATCAGTGCATTCGTGAAAAATGTTGTAATAGAACACTTTATTTATGTTTTCTACCTTTCTAAAATATTTCTTATCACGTGATCATATATTGAATTTTAATTGGTCATCGGTGAGCGTGCCCTGCGCGACGCGAGAGGCGCAATAATAGTTCACCAAAATGCCGTCGGAATCTAAGCCTTTGTTGACAGCACAAACAGAAAAACCAAATCATTATAAGTAATAACCACTTTCAGTTATTGTTGTTGCATAAAGTTATAGCGTTTGTGATACGGTATCCAGTGATGTGCGTTTCACTTACATCAGCGGTTTCGTTTTCCAGATATCTTAAGGAATTTCGTGTCGAACAGTGTCCATCATTCCTACAACATAAATGTACACAACATAGGCCTTTCACATGTTTTCATTGGCATTTTAATAATCAAAGACGTAGAAGACCCGTACGAAAACGGGATGGAACGTTCAATTATAGCGCAGACAATTATTGTACCAAATATAACGAGACTTCGGGCATTTGCGAAGATGGTGACGAGTAAGTATATTGGAAAGCTTTGTTACGCTCGACTGTTGCGTCTATTCAAAAGAAAAATTGAACCAAATTTATCTTAATATATTGAACGTTATACAACTTAGACACCACTCATGACGACGAAAACTGTTTATTAGTATTAGAGTGCTACCCAGCCAAATTAAGATTGTATGAAGTGTCCCAATTTGAATACACCATAGACCTTTCTCTTTGTTTTGTTTGGTTGTTGTTTTGTGGGTCCATTGTTCTCACAGTTCTTTGTAAATGACTTTGATAGAAATATCTAATAAAAAGGAGACTATATAAGCATTTATATGTTTGTATGTGTAGTCATACTTCTAATGCTCCTTTAAAGTAATGTAACTATTTATTATAATTTTGGAGTCTAATGAGACTATAATTGTGGTCTAATAAGAGTTAATAACTGTTAATGAGGGGTGTTTATATCTTAATAATGTTTCTATCTTACAAATGACTTGAGAATGCTCATAATAAAAAATAAAAATATGATGACTTACAATCAGAAACTACCTGCCACGAAATAATAAGAAAAATAATTGTGTCATAAATAAACCAATTGTATGTTTTAATAATAATAATAAAAATACTTTATTGTCAATTTACTATACAATACAGAAATACACCTTAGACTACAAATAAAAATACAGCTACTAGTAGTTTTATTTTAAAACATAATTACATTTTAACGTCTTGAATCACTATCTGATAAGGGAATCCAACATATACAGGGATAAACATTCCTATGGCAAAATAGTGTAGGATAAATAATAGCTTATTAATTATTATTATGGCTGTCCCTTATATACAATAAATAATTGATAAATAATATTTAAATATGATAAAGTTTGATACAAATTAGTAATATCCAATGACAAAATATATGAATGTAGCTTGAGATTAAAAACCATGTATATTATTTTTTTAATATGATCTATTTATACACTCATTAAATATGTTTCCTAATCCCTCTAAGATTAGATTCTATTTAATAGACTATTCTATTTTAATAGATGTCTTGTTGCAAATAAATTTCATACATAAATCATACAACTGAACCTCTTTGCAGATGCCCCTACCTGCACAGAACGGCCGGAGACACAGAACGTCGATATCACCTCCGATATTACAAGACATGTATGTGCGTGCACGACACGGATGCTCGAGGATTATGTACTAAGAATGGGGCCCATTGCGCTTTCGCCCACGGGGCACCGGACCTGCGTCCACCAGTCTTGGATATGAGAGAATTACAAGCGTTGGAAAACCCTGATGGTATGGATGGTGACACCGCAGCACCCAATGCATTAGATAGAGAACGAAATTTAATGAATGAAGACCCAAAGTGGCAAAAAAAAAAAAAAAAAAAAAAAATATTTCTAAAATAAATTAAAAAAAAGTATTTTTATTTAAAATTATCATATAAATATATCACCTAATTTGTTTCTACCTGATATAAACATATTAAATTAATATGTTTTGTTTTCTCAATTTAAATTGCAGTTTTAACAAGAAAGTAACAATTCAAAGTTATGATATGTTATAGATTTTTACAGTATAATTTCATATACAATTGCAGATACAAACTATGTTCTGTCATCATATAAAACGGAACCTTGCAAACGACCACCTAGGCTATGCAGGCAAGGGTATGCTTGTCCACAGTATCACAATAGTAAGGTAAGTTGTTTGTTTTGTTAATATTGGTTCTTGTATTTATAAAAGGTTAATACACTATTAATATGCCCACTATTCATAGTTCCCAATTTAGATGTCCAAGATGGTACAATTTAAAGTAACAGTTGTTATAATGAATTTTCTGCACATAAATCTGTCCTGTCCTGCTTTATTTCCTGCCATAAAATATACAGGGTGCAAAAGATTTAATACGAAAATAGTAACTGTAAATGGTATCCTCCATAATCTTAGTGCATATGACTTGATCCAGATTTAGGTTTTTGAAGAGTTTTTAGATGATATAAACTTAAATCCCATTTCCAACCAGCAATGGATACTGACGCGCCGTGTTCGCGGTTCGCGCAAGCTGGACCCTGTTCAAAATACATTGCTGTATTTTTTCTTTTTTGTTTCATGGCTTTATTAATATAAATAAATAATAAATAACTGCAGTACAGTGTTATAGTACACTTACGGGATTTGAATTTGAAAAAATATGATATATATGAAGGGGATGCAATAGCAATCCATTTTTTATGGATTCTCAATTCTCAATAATTATAATTATTGAGAACTATTCTCTGAATGCTCAAAGTTTTCAGAGTTCAGTCTTTTATACCCTGTTTAATTCACAATTAATATTGTGTATACCCTGTTTACACTGGTTAAAAGAAATATAATGTAAATATAAACAAAATAATTACAGGATAAACGTAGATCACCACGTAAATACAAGTATCGCAGCACGCCGTGTCCCAACGTGAAGCATGGAGAAGAGTGGGGCGAGCCTAGCAACTGTGAGGCGGGAGACGCCTGCGGCTACTGCCACACTCGCACTGAGCAGCAGTTCCACCCGGAGATATACAAGTCTACGAAATGCAATGATGTCCAACAGGCTGGATACTGCCCCAGAGGACTGTTCTGCGCGTTCGCTCATGTTGAACGTAAGTGTTTATCATTTACTTGCTGTGTCACGCTGAACATTTAGTTAAGATTTGTAGTGAAGCCTGTAAAGTTGTATCTTAATCTGTAGTTTTGACGTGAAGGGTTAATTAACATAAGAGGAGGCACTTAAACTTTCCAATGTATGTTGTCAGTGGAAGTAGACTAAGTTGTAGTGTACATATATGTGCTAAGACACAAAATACCAAATATAGGGAAAAATAATTGCTTTTTATTAAAATTTTTTTATATATTTTTAGCTGAAGACCTGACATCAACACGAGATCTGACGGCTCCTCTCGAGTGCGGCACAAATTTGGCGGATCTGCTATCGTCCGCTCTGCCCAATGACAAGAAGAACGACGTGAGCGTGCTCACCGGAGCGCTAGGCCTCCCGCGGACGTTATCCCCTCCTCACGCCAACGGAAGCGGGGACGGATCCGAGTGCGCTTCGACATCCAGCGGAGGCTCGGCCCACCCCAGAACTATACAGGCTACCTCCACTCTCCCACCTTTCTCGGAACACGACAAGCCTCTGCCGTCCTGGCCGCCGCGCTCCACCTTCGACACGACCGTTCTGCAGGAGGTCGTCGGGAACGCGCTGGACGATCTGCACCTAGAGGACCCGCTGAACTTGGTGGCGTCGCTCGACCGCGACCTGTCGGACGGCGAGGGGCTGCTGGGCGGCTCGGCGCCCGTCAACATCCCGCGCCCCGCCATGCGCGGCTTCAGCCCGCCCGGCGGCGGCTCGCCGCTGCCCGCCTTCCTGCGCTACGGCAACGAGGGCGAGCGGCTGTTCAACTCGCACGCGATGAAGGCGGGCAGCTTCGGCGCGGGCGGGGGCGGGGGCGGGTTCGAGGCGGGCGGCGGCGAGGTGACGCGCCTGCGCGAGGAGGTGGCGGCGGCGCGCGCGGCCGCGGCGC
>JADANM010006710.1:8154868-8188561 GCA_026213755.1 Eurema hecabe
AGTTTTTATGGTATATTATTTTTTTATGTTTTTATAATTTTTCCTTTATTTGTGCCTTATAATCTATCTTGGTGCAAAATTTGAAGTTTCTAAGTCTGCTAGAAGTGCCTTAGACTTTTGATGATCGGTGAGTCAGTCAGTCAGTGAGTGACAAAATTAAACAAAATTAAGAACTTTGACCCGTTGTAATTCTTAAACTACTGGTTGAAATTGAATGAAATTTTAAATATAGCGAGTACTTATAATGTCTGCATGGTTAATGAAAATTCAGCATTCTAGTTTTATCCACAACGAAGTTACAGGGGGTCGAAAATGGCCTGAGTTGCTTCGAGAAAAGGATGGTACGGCCGTGCCGCTTTTTTGCTCGACTTGGTGGGGGCACTGCCGTGCCCCCTGATATACTAGTAAATAGAAATATAAAATCAATATCTTGATTATAAATAGTTCAAATTAAATTACTTTTTAATACATTAATTTAAAATTAGGTATTCTTTGAGATCCTTAAATATGACCACGCATTTTTGTTACACGTTGTATACAACTTCTCAACATCGAACCGTGGGGCTTAACAGCCGTCAGTGATTTGCCTGGACGAGGTTCAGAGGAAGGTTACATACTCTTTCCTCCACACACAAGATAGACAGGTCACACATACACCACGATAATGTCTAGTGCATCAGTTGATACACTATATTATAAAAAAGTCTCAACACATTCCATCTCGATTATGTAAATTTAGGTTTCATAATAGAATAGAAAGATATATAAACAATATTTCTTACGGTAATTTACAATTTCGTAAAGACATAAAATAATAACTGAAAAGATGTTTACATACCAACAAGCAGAAGCAACGCTGAGAGCGGGCACAGCACTACGGCGACTACGACCGCTAACAGCGGCTGCAAAATGCCCAGCACTGCGATCCGCCACAACACTACTTCGAATAGCACGAACCACCTGACAACAACAAATGTGGTGCGGTTTAATAATAAGATTTTATATTTTTTGTTACTTCATAAACACTAAAAAGTTAAAACAATTTTAATGAAGGACAGTAGGGTATGAGATAGTAGGGTATCAGACAGTAGGGTGTGAGACAGTAGGGCATACGACAATGGGGTATTACACAGTAGGATATGAGGCAGTAAGGTATGAGACAGTAGGGGATACGACAATGGGGTATGACACAGTAGGATATGAGACAGTAAGGTAGGAGACAGTAGGGTATGAGACAGCAGAGCATAAGACAGTGGAGTATGAGTCAATAGGGTATGAGACAGAAGGATATTAGACAGTAAGGTATCATGCAATAGGGTGTGAGTCAGTAAGGTATGAAACAGTAGGGTATAAGACCTGTTGAGGCGTCGCGGGTTGGGGCAGTCGAAGTCATACAGTAGCGCGTTAGCGGCGTGCGCGGCGGCGGCCAGCGCGGGCGTGCACAGCGGCACGGCGAGCGCGCCGCACGCGCCCAGCGCGCTGGCCGCCAGCGCCACCAGCGGGAACACCAGCAGCAGCGCCGCCGACCCCAGCCCGCCCACTACCACGTAGTTCCACAGGCGGTTGGCCTGTCTGCTCAACCCTTTGCCTAGCAGACCTGATGGAATCCATACCAATATTATAAATGAGAAAGTAACTCTGTCTGACTGTCTGTCTTTCCATCACGTTAAAACTACTAAACAGATTAGAACGAAATTTAGTACAAAGATAGTCTAAAAATATCTAAAGGCTTTAGACATAGGCATAGGCTACTTTTTTTTAAATCAACCCCCAAAAGGTTGTGCGAGGGGTTGAAACTTTTTATAAATTTAAGCTTACACGGCCAAACCGCTAAACCGATTATAATGAAATTTGGTACACGGATAGTCTAGAGCCTGAGATAAAACATAGGCTTCTTTTTAACTGGAAAAAAGGGTTATAAGAGGGGAAGGGGGGGTCAAAGTTTATATGAAAGTCCACGCGGACGGAGTCGCGGGCAACAGCTAGTTACGTATAAAGTATGAACAAAGGTTACGTCACTGTATTAATATGTAGCAGCATATTTCGATGTAAATTCGCTTGTTCAGTTAAGCAGTGGATATGTGTTTACTTAAAAAATAATATTATTTAAATAATAAATAGTGTTATAAATCGTCTTTATTCAACCCACATCTTACTGCGTTTTAAAAGTTTAAAAAAAAGGGGCATTAGGCTCGCGTATTTCTACTACCTAGTACATAGTATGGTTGAAAGAAAATATAACTGAAAAAAAAAATTATCTAATCTATACATATAATAAAAATGTAATGTAGTCGCTGTCTGTACATGGAAGATATATGAGAAAAAATACTATAGGAGACCTTTATTAACGCAATAGAACCCAAAACAATGATTTTCGTAATTTTTGTGTTTGTTTGTGCACGCTAATCTCAGAAACGGCTTATCCTATCTAGATGGGGTTTTCAATTATATATTGTGGTAAGCTTCACTTAACATTTAGTGTTTATTTCATGTCAATGGGTTGATAAATAAAAAAGTAATGGAAATTTAAAGAATCACGTTGAACTTTCTGAACGTTTGTTGGCGCGGTTTAGGCATTTTAAAACATGCTGCCCAAAGTCAATTTTCTACGCGGGCGAAGTCGCGGGCACAGCTAGTATTAAAACAAATTATTCACCAGTATCCGGCTCGGTTTCGAAGCGGGTCCGCTCCTTGGACACGTGCCTCCATAGTTGCAAGAGGCGCGAACACATCGTCTGCGTTTCACTACTGCGCTTAGGAAACAATGTCCCGTTCACCTGGTCAATTTAAACATATTTTACCTTTATTTGATATAACGGTATGTATTACCGACACATTGAGCTTTAGGAACTTTTAGGAGTTACATTTTTAAATGTATAAAAAAATTTTGGCATTCTATCAGTCACAATCACATAATAAAAAAACGATCACGATGGCTGTGATGCTAATTTAAACCTTATTCATTACATCTTAAACAAAAAAAAATAAGAATGTTTTAATTAGTTGTTTTTACATTAAATAAGCAGTATAAACTTATTAGAGTGTTTTTAAATAATAATAATTTAACACGAAATGCACTGCAAATTAATTGCCATATTAGTGTAGATTGGTTTGCCAAATTTATTTTAGCTTCTTAAGTTTTACTTCTATTCTTGGGTATAAATATAATGGTTAGTTAGACAAGTTAATCTAGTTTAGGGTATATATCAGGCAGGGTATAGGGTACAGGATATAGGGTATAGGGTACAGGTACCTGCGACAGCTCCCAGTCGGGCACGAAGGGCTTGACGCAGAGCAGCGCGCGCAGCGACACGGGCGAGCACCACGGCACCAGCACGCCCAGCACGAACATCAGGTTCCACGTCCAGCACCATGTTCTGTATCAATCATATTTTAAAAAAATCCAGGACACTTATAAACAACCCCATTTAGTCCCACGCTAAGCAGAGCTTGTGTTATGGCAACTCGATTACAGATAAATTACATGTATAGTGCGCGTCATTTATGTTTAGCGCTGGACGAAAATAGCTGCGCATCAGTAGAATCACGCGCAGGTTTCGTACAGCGCTAAAGATTCGTGACGCGTACTATACATACATTTCATTGTATACACAGCAACACCCAGACCCTAGAAAAATACACCGGTGCGGGAATTGAACCCACGACCCTTCGCGCAGAAAGTAGATGTGTTACCTGTGTCTGTGTGTGTCTGCGTCAAGAGGTCGTCAAAAACTAGCGGGCCCGATAAAATTGTAACTTTATACAGTTTTTTAGAGCTTTTCCGATAATTATTACATATTTTAAGGCCGTCATCATCCTTGAACTTAATGAATATTAAAAAAATGACCAAACTGGTTCAAGAGTTGTTGAATGTGGAGATATGCGCTTAACAACACATTTCGCGATTCATTTTGTATATAACATTAAAAAAATTCTCTTTATCATTACATAAAAAAAAGCATTTATATTAATAAAAAACACAAACAGAAAACTAAAGGAAACATCTCCGAAGGAACAACTAAAGGAACATGGTGTGGGGAGGAGCTGTTTTTTTAAATTAAGGAACATAAAAAGCTTAGTATTTTATAATATTTCCCAAAAAACCCTGATATCAATCATATATTATGTTTGTTGTTTGATATTGAGTGCAGTTTGATCCAACATAAAAGATAGGATAGCTCACATCACTATTTAGAATAGTACATGTATATTGCATAATATATCCGAGCGAAGCCGGGGCGGATCGCTAGTATATTCTAGATATTTATTATTTAAAAAACCATTGTTCATTCAAATATCTATATACCATATTCACATCAATTTATCAATTAATAAATATAAAGTACAAATTTCAAAATAATTAAATATTAAACTGAACATTTTAGAATAATGAAGCGGTTAACTATAGTTAAGATCCGCATACAAAAATAGTTGTGAGATTTAAGGGTCTCACCAAACGAGCAGACGTGTCACCTGATAAAGAAACTCCAAACACTCGATGTACTTATCAAATCCAAAAGTAAAAGCTATAGCGCGATTCACGTAACAAGTAGCGCCATCTATCGAGCTCACCGTAAAACTATTGTGTTTAGGTCATATCACTGCATAGTATGAAACAGAGTTGCTTGTTATTAATGTAGTTAAATTATTTTATTAATGTTTAATCTATAGATGAATAAGTAGCAAATAAATCAATATTAATGATATTTCTTAGGTTAGTTTCATCTTGATATGAAGGATCTGAATGTATATTTAAAGGTATGTTAATACTCACGATGGGTTTTTACCCGCGTTTTAGCGAGAGGCGAGAGAATATACACATAAACCATAGTTAAAGGCGTGTTTTAAAAGATTTAAGCATACATAGATACAGATAGAAGATAGCAACTATGCTTTCATACTGTCTTTTCAACCGACTTCAAAAAAGAGGAGGTTCTCAATTTGGACAAATTGAGACTTCTCAATTTTTTGGCGTATAGGTAATACCTCATGGGTGGTCCCATTTAAATTTTATAATAAAAAAACAACCCCCAAGGGTGGAAAATTGGGGAATGAACTTTTTTATACACAATATCTCCGCCGATATTATGAACCAATTTAAACGATTTGTTGAATAGGTATTATCATGAAGTCGGTTTTATTTTTTTTAAAGTTAATTATAATGATACTAACTTGTTTAGAGACACATAAAAAAACCATTGAAGTGCGTGCGTGCTTTGTGCTATTGTAAAAAAATTATAAATTTAATAGACTTTTATTTTCTATACAGGATTTCATACATTTCCGTCTATTTAACGTATATTAAGGATTCAGAACATAGGGACAGACAGACAGACGAGAGGGACATTGTTTTAATCTAATTAATATCAAACTAGTGGTCTCAAGGCAAAACCTGGAACCACTTACAAAATTTTAATTTACTTATTTGCCCGCGTTTATCACATTAAACTTAGACAATGGGTAATAGGTAGCCGTAACGAAAGCGGGACAACCTTCGTGAACTATTAGTAGAACATTGATGAGAATGTTCAGCTGAACCTTTATATAGAAAATGATTTGCTATTTAAATAGTGCGATTCGCAGGGGAACAACGCCACCTGTATTTGTTACGGGAAGCTTATAGGGGGGTGGTCATCCCTCGATAACGGGAGAAAATTGAGGGGGTGCCAATGAACTTTGTTTGATTGAATATTGCATACGTCATCAAGATTATGTTATTTTTAATCTTTCACTTATATGTGATTTAAGTACTTGATAAATTTATGATTGAATACCTATAATATTATGGTGAAATAAAAAATATGAACTAATAAGTGTCTTAACCACGTAAGTGTTTACAGCGCCATCTATAATTTCTCATGGAACTACTATAATAGGAAGTTTGGGAAAAAATATGAGGTGTTTCTAGGTAGGTACTATTTTCATTTTCGTATTTTTTTGTTTATTAGTAGTAATTATTTTAAAATATTAAAAATATTAAATTATCTAATGTCTAAGAAATATTAAACAATTCTTTCATATTAATATTTATGACAAAATAATATTTTCACTGACAATGTCAAGATATTTCGTAATCAACTTTAAAATTATAAAATATCACATTTCTTATGAATGACTTTCGTGAAACGTACATATTTATACTTATTTTTACCCAAAATAATGTATTTTTCAACCATAAATGTGGAAATCACTCTCTCTACACAATCATGACTCGAATTAAAGAAATTTGTCAAATTATAGAAATGCTTAAAGTGATTAATGTAAATCACAGATGGCGCTGCTTTTTAAATTGTGTACAATGTATGGGTAGAATTGAAATTTTTGTTAAATGTTTTAATTGACTAACGATGACTTAAAAATGAAGAAGAATTTGCTCTTGGAACATACAGCAAACAGACAACTACTGGCGCGGGATAGAAGCCTATATACCACACACTAAGGGAGGCCTATGTCCAAGGACGAGAATAAAGGCTTATCTTAACGATTACTTAATATATTTACGACTTTTATACTCAAGATTTTTGAATTTTGTTCTTAGTCCAAGCAACCTAGCTATGCCGTCCTAGGTACGGAGATTATCAGTAAAGTATAAAGCAGTAGCACGTGATGACAGACGATGATGACTGAGTCGCAGACCTGGAGTCACAGGGCTTTTTAGTTTTGACGTCACTGCACGGTTACCTACCTATGTACAGTACCGCTAGATGCTAGCAACAGGTATTATAAAAATCTATAGCTCTAGAGTCTAGACTATCAAAGTTTGTTCGTCGTGACGTCACTGCACGGTTGCCTAGCAACGGACGCCCTATGCATTCACACACACCTGTGTGTTCATACTTGTCACATCCGTACAGTACTGCTTGTTGCTTGCAACGGGCATTATGAGGAATCTAACACTGGAGTAACAGGGCTCGTTCTACATGACGTCATCACTACACGGTTGCCTAGCAACGCACACGCTACGCATTCGTCACTCACCTATGAGCGAACACGAGCAGCCTCCAGCCGGGCCAGCGAGTGGTGGCCGTGCGCACCGTGTCCTTGGAGACCATGAACACCGGCTGCGAGGGGTCCGAGCGCGGCGTGACGATGCTGGTGGCGCGCGATGACGTCACCGTGGGGATGCGCTCGCTGCGCCCGCGCAGGTGGCGCACCACCGACCAGTTGCTAGGCAACCAGATGCGCGTCGCGAACGACAGCTCGTTCGTCGGCGTCTTGGCGGCGCGCAGCTCCTGAAATGAAATAATATGTCATATGTAGATCATGGCTTTTAAACAGTATTGGTTTCGTAAATAGCTAACTAGGATTTGCAAAACGGGCAGGAGGGATTACATAAAGAAAATGTATGCATGAATTTTGAAACATGTACCACTCATAATCTAAAGAATTTTTCGTTTAAAGAAATTATACTTTTTTGATTTTCTAAATAACTTTTCAAGAGTTAGAACTTTATTATACATGTTTCTGATTTATTTTATTCATTATTTATCAAACATTTCGTTACACAAATATATCTAACGATAAAAGGCTTAATTAAGAAAATTTCCTAAAAAATACTGAAATAAGACCATTATAAATAACGTTTATAATATCTATCGAACTATTAAGGGCTGGCAACACATGTTTCTATGCCCACCTTCAAAAGCAGCGGCTCCCTGTCCCTCAAGAAGGCGAGGTCTCGCAGCAAGAAGTATCGGTGCTGGTTCAGCTTGTGCGCCTGCATAGCTGCTGCCGCGTCCTCCATGGCGGCCCAGCGCAGCTCGTCGCGCAGGCGGCGGGCGGCCTGCGACAGCTTCTCGTTGCGCCACGCGTCAGCTCGCGACAGGATCGGGTGCGCGGCGCGAAGTCGCGCTTCGGCTGTCGCTAGCCCGGCTTCTAGCTTGCGACGCACGCCTTCTTCCGCTCTGTAATGTGTTTTTATTATTTTATTCAAAAAAAATAGCACGATTGGACGACTTTTCGAACCGATGGGCAATTATTGTTTCGTTTTACAGTGACGATTCAATGTTACTTTATGTAGCCTAGTTGAACAAAGTTGTATTTTAAGACTTTGATTTGGATGTGTGGTATGTGGTAAGTGATTGTTGCATACTATGGCATGTGGCATGTGGCGTGTGGCATGTGGCTTATGACGTGTGGCATGTGATATGCAGTATATGGCATGTGGTATGTGGCTTTTAGCTCGTGGCATGCCTCAAGTGGCATCTGGCACGTGACACGTGGCTTATAGCGCATGGCATATACCTGTGGTGCGCGGCAGCAGCGCGTAGTTGGGCAGCGAGCAGCTCGGGCAGGCCAGGTGCTAGCGCGGCGAGCGGCGCGCTGGCCAGCACGGCGCCGCACACGCGCGACACGTACTCGCGCATCGCCGCCGACGACACCTCCTGCACACACACACACACACATTCATTACTACCACAAAAGTAAATAAACGCATTGAAAATTTTGTACCTAGTAATAAATTACAACAACTATGTCCATAGGTACAAATGCCAGCTGCTTTCTTACAAAAATTCAAAATAAAGAGTATATGTAGAATATTTTAAAAAATCTAACTTTTAACTATAAATCCTAAAAATACGATAACCCGAAGACCTAACACGACTTATATAAACAACGCTATATCTGTCTTACTTAAAAAGATAAATGGTTTGTTGATATCTATCTACATATCTATTTGTATAAAACGCTGAGTATATATATCACCCCCACCTCCTCAATATCCTTGGGCGGTACTTTCTGCGTGGCGAGGTCGGCGGCGCGCTTCTCCCGGAAGTGCAGGAACCAGCCGCGCGACTCGCGCTCCAAGATGGCCGCCAGCGTGCTCGCCGCGCGACGCATTATGTCGCGTCTGTACAGCCGTAGGTCCACCTGACGAATACGATTATAAGTAAAATAAAAATATAGTATTTACATAAAGTTTAACAAGCTTTAGAAAAGGGCATAGGCGGATTATTATTTATTTTTTTAGTTTTTCTGATCTTTATAATTGAATAAAAACGTCTTTCTTATATAGAGTATTATTATACAGTATATAATTTTATACTAAAGTATAATATTATATACTTTATAATCTGAGGTACCCCATTGTATGTATATAGCGTGGTAGGTATGTAGTAGGGTACCTGCGTGCCCTGCGGCGTGGTGTAGTGGTGCGGCACGCGCGGCGCCCGCAGCTCGCGCGCCGCCTCGCCCGCGCGCCGCACCCACGCCGCCAGCGCCGATATATCCTCCTGGTTCTCCGGCTGGAAACCACGTCAGTCAATACATTATTAAATAAA
This sequence comes from Eurema hecabe, assembly GCA_026213755.1. Taxonomy (NCBI): domain Eukaryota; kingdom Metazoa; phylum Arthropoda; class Insecta; order Lepidoptera; family Pieridae; genus Terias; species Terias hecabe. The sequence goes on from JADANM010006710.1 coordinate 8,164,150, forward strand.
TAAATAAGATACAAATACTTAGTTCTAAGCGAGTTCAACATAACATCTTATTGTACTACCAAGAACCGCTTCATAATGTATTGTAGCTGGTAGAGTGATGCAGTGATCAGAGATTTTGGAAGCCCATTTTTGTTTATTCGATCCTTAATTGCCCTTTCTCACTGTCCATGGGTACAGGTGGTCTCGTACCATCAAGCTAACCTTGTGCAGGTTGTTCATAACACCCAAGCATATTTTGGGGACGGATAAGTTCTTTTAAAAATATAAGGGTATATTAAAAAAAATAAAAATAACTCACCTTGCATATTAGTTCTGCGACTAAATACCGTGAGCGCTCTTCGCGTATTTTTTTATCCAAATCGCGAGCTTCCAGGGAGGGCATACCGAAAGCGAGGTCTAAAAGTCTGCAAGTTATTTAATTTTTTAGCACACAATAATATTTATATGTAGTAAGTGAAGCTAGGTAACACTTGGACTGGAGAGACAGATTTTAGAAGATAATGGTAATTCCTAAAGTGCTGAAAATTGGTATGAATGTTCAGAATACTATTAAAGAAAAATTGTGAAAAGTCTCCAACAATCCCTCTTGTGCAAAAAAATTTATTGATGGTGAAAGTTTACAAATGGGTATTTAAACATTTTACAGCAAAAATAGTTCGGATAAAAATTGTAGACCATCTTCTTCGCTTCTCTACAAAAAAATGTATTTTCGGTTTATTCCATGTATCTTTGTTTAAAATCCTACTTAAGTTAATCACATAAACCACTACATACATAAAACATGTACAAACAAAGCTAACATACCTATGAAAGCCTTCCAACAAGGACCTGGCTCCGGCAATCACGGACACAGGCTTATCCCTCAGCAGTCTGTCCCTGGAGACGACCACAACCAGAGCCACTGCATTCGCGACGTGACAGTAGAACTCCTCCCTCGCTCTAACTCTACCACGCTGGAGCCACCCAGCTACGCGCCAAACGTGAGTCTGCCCCGGGAAATGGCGAGACGGGACTTCGAATTCCCTGAAGAATTTAGTTAGAGCCATAAAAATACATTTAGTATAAATGAGAAGGTATTTAGGAGAAAAGACGTTGTTGGTCTTTTGTGTGGAGACTTGTCTAGGGGTGGTGTAATTAAATGAATTTAGTTTACCAAAGTCTAATTTTTTTTTAATGACAGATAATAGCTAGTTTAACCGAGGTAAAGAATGGATAATAAATACTTTTTTCTATTTACTAAAGTTAATATATGACAAAAGGTTTAATTTTAAAAAAATCTAGTATTCATTTAAAGAGTTTTAGCTTCGAACTTTCTAGAGAAACCACAAAGGAGCCAAAAAACTGTTACATTGGAAATATAAAGGATAGGAAAAAACAAACAATTTTTATAACCATCTTTTGACGTAAGTGTTTATCTGACCACCAAGTATAAAATCCTAAATCTACATTGATGAAGTTGATGGTGTGGAATACAGTAGCATGCTAAATATGGTTTGTCTATATATTGTGGAGGTGGCAATATTTTTTCTTACAATTTTATTATTTTTCCTTTAAATAATATGTTGTATATGCAACCTTTGTCTTACTAAATAAACAATAAATATAAACAACCTTTCAAATTAAAGTATCTCTTGACCGGATTGTTATCAATGTTTCTTAGACTAAATCCTACAAAATACTATAATATATCTATAATATCAGAGTAAATAAAAAAGGTACCAGCTCTTTACTGTCAAAACTGCTTTCTTAGACAGCTTTGCCAGACGATTTCTCCGTTAAATACATAAAATGCGTGTGTTGCCACATCATGAACTTCTTCATGAAAATTAAACAATACATATTTAAATTAAAAAACATTCATAAATATTGCGACCCCCGAGTACTATATAAACACATAATTAATCTACACATTCACAGGGCGACATACCCCCATTCACGTATCGATTCCAATTGTTTAAGATTTAACTTCTTCGGCATAAACATATCCTTGTGAAAGCTTTTAGAAAAGAAAATAACTTAAGTTCTAAATGATATATCTAATTATGCGCTTTATACACACTATTGGTAAGATGATATAAGGATATAAATACTATTTCAATTTGATATAGATTTCTGGACAATCTGCAGTTTGTCCTTATATGGTTATAAAAGGTAAGCCTTGTAGGATACACACAGGCTTTATTTAAAAAAAACCCTATTGAACATCTGTGAGTTAAAATTTTAATTACAAATAACAGAATCAAAAAACATGAATTATTATATAATACACATATAGCATATAGCATATACACATAATAACTACATAGTATAAAACAAAATTGATTTCTTTTATCGGTCCCTATGTATGCTTAAATATTTAAAAGTATGCAACCAATGTTTATGCGGTTTTTGATCAGATAGAGTGATTCCAGAGATTTATGTGTATAATTAATAGGCAGGGCGGTGCTAGTACATGTATATTGTACATTAATAATATGTACAGAACAGAAGTAAGACTAAAATTGGGTCTTAAATTGAATGTAAGATTTGTTTGAAAGAAATTATTTTGTGTTCAAGAATGTAATAGTGAGGATTGGAGTGTATTAGTTTTTGACATCAGAAGTTTTTTCATATGTAAATGCCATTATCATAAGCTCATGCTAAGATAATCTAGCAAGTAGTGTGATATAAGTGATTGACTTTATCATGATATTTGTTGCTGACTCCGGAAAAATAATTCTCTCACCCTTTCTCTCTAATAGAATGCAATTGTTTTGGAGACAAAGGTTGCGGTTCTATCCCCGCATCGAGTGCTGCTGCATCAATCTCATCACACGGTGGAGCGATGATTATGTCCGACGGTCTATTGCCTGGTCCCGTGAATTGAGATTGTGGGAGCACTGAAAGCATATTAAACACTAATTTAGCAAAAGATATTGATGTACAAGTATATACATATTTTATACATTATTGAATATGAGTTTAAACTATTTTTATATAACAATATTCCACTGACAATAAAAAACTAAACTAACTAAAACTAAGTAAAAACTAAAAAAACAGGTCCAAAAAATGTTCAAAAACAACATCACACACTAAAAAATTAATTTTTATTTGGTCTGTACAAAACAAAATCCTCAAATAATTATGCAAATGTCAACATACCAATGGGGAAAGTTTTCCAGTGATATAGAAAATCCTCTGCCACTTGTTTTATATTATTTACGAGCTGTTCCACTTCAGGGGGTGCTCCTACGAGGTTCACATCGAATCTCAAGGGTTCTCGTTCGGGCGCCGGCGCTTCCAGCAGCAAGGAATTAGGCCGAGAAACCCTTTCGCCTTCCCCAGACATTTTTACAGCTTCTTATTTCATAAATCAAACTAATCACATAATGATACTGTGGGCGCAGACAGCGGAGATATCACTTAACAAACGTACTCTTTTTTATTATTTACTTTCATTTGATCAATCATATCCGATCCCATAGAGCTGTAAGGGATGTAACATTTTCATTTGTACATTTTAGTGTCAATCCTTGCACAACTTAATGTCACGCTGAGTTAAATTTAATTAAAATGGTGCATGTAATTTTAGGACTAAGTCCTAGGACAAAGCAATAGGAAGAAAAAGAAAACCAATAAATACAGCGTTTTTATTTGAATTGTCACGATGACAATTGACAAGTGACAGACAAAACATTGACATCAAAAAAATGCCGCCGTCCTTGCCTAGTCTAACTATTTTAATTTCCACTTTAGAAATTGGAATTCAAACTTATCATTATTCTAAGCAATCCAATCCATATGATGTTTCATTTTGATTATATTAACCGATTAGGAATATAATATGTAATGGAAGTTTACGGTATTTTATAAAAACATAAACATCACCTATTATTTTAAAAACATTATTAATTAACCGAACCATGGGTAGTTTCTACTTCTAAAATCTAAAGCTAGCAACACCTATCTCAAAGGCTTTATTTTGTCAATGTGGTGAGTGGCTAACTGAAAATCTCAATGTAATTTATTTCTCAAATATTCTGAAATTAAAGGTGATTTCGTGTTGGAATATAAGTAATATATATAAGCTATCGTAACAAACATAGTTCATCGCCGAATACAGACGGATATATTAAAGCCGACCGAAATTTTCACTACTTCACAAGGAGCTAGAGAAAAACATCTCGGGTATGTCCTAAATTGCCTTACTTTATTACATTACGTCTTAGTTTTTTTCGATATACGCGGGCGTTAAGTTCTTACGGTGTTGACACGTTTTTTATGCGTATTTAGTTCGGTAAGTTTAGGTTTATTTTGTTTATTTTTTTCCGGCTTCTATCTTATAACATTCGTTAATCTGTTTTAGAGTCATGGAGGCTATGGATATTCAAGCAGTTGAATCAAAATTGAGCGATGTGACCGTGACCGCAATTCCTATGTATGGAAAAAGTACACACAAAGATTTAGGTCATAGTGGAAGCAGTCATGCAACAATTTCTACAGTACCTGCGTCGCCCTCGTCCAATGGCAAGGATAAGGATAACAGTATGTCTAAATATGCTCAATTACTCGCTGTTATCGAAGAAATGGGTAAAGAAGTGAGACCAAGTTATTCTGGAAGCCGCAGTTCAGCGGAGAGATTAAAACGCGGTATAGTCCATGCTAGAATACTGGTAAGAGAATGTCTTATTGAGACAGAACGATCGGCAAGGCAGTAGGAACGAGCAGAAGTTGCATCAGTCAATTTTTCATACCTCAATTAATTTGATATTAATATAAATAAGATAAGCAACTAAGTTTTGGGATATAATTTGAGTTTAAAATCATAATATGAATAATATTTTCGAAATTATTTGAACTAATACTAATATTTAGTAATAGGCATACAACAAAATATTAGAATAAATTTAATGTAATATTCAGGGTACTTAGATGTATATGTATAGTTGCTTCTGTGTGAATTAAAAATATTATACCTCAATAATAAAAAAAACCACTGCCTAATATTCTTCATTAATGTTTTTTAAAGTTATCATCATATAATATTCCTCAAATTGTTACATTATTAAAATTTACTTTTGTAAACAAATAGACTTTGGAAAACATTTTTTGCCAAGTTATTAATAAAACAAATAAAAGGCTTTATGGGAGGTATACTTTAAATTTTCTTATTATATGAAATTGTTCTAGTTATAATTATAGGTGAAATTTGGCCGTTGTAAACAAATTTTACGACAAAATGATGATATTTTAGTAAGACTCGACTATTCCACTTCTTGATATTATCGTAACAGTACTAAAATCGTTTAGACAAGCCTAGCTTAAAATTAAAGTTTACTTTTACAATTTTTGGAAAACACAGTACAAAAAATAAGATGTATTTACCGTTTAACTATAGATCTTTACATCATAGAATAATATGTTATTAGATTATCACATGATGTGTGACACATAGTATATCATTATATTCATATTAGATGCATGTTGATGATTGAAATCCCTGAATTCAATGATAGTATGTCTGCCGAATGTTATACAAATGTCCACAGGCTGTGAAATAACATTTATTATGAACATCTACCTCAAACACAAACAAATATAAATATTTTTTAAAGTTTAGTAGTTGATATTAATAATAAGGATGTCGTTTTCAAAAATTACAGTTTTTAATGATATTAAAATGGCTGTTTTAAGGATGTTTTGAAACAAGTCTTGTGCGACCTCAATGATAATTAGTCTGTAAGTAATGTGCTCATTGATTTGATTAAGTTTTGTAGGTTTTAATTGTACATAGTATAATTTTATTGATAATCCACCTTGGTTGAACACAGAACTTGTAATTTTAAATTAAAATTATCTATGCTTCAACAGTGGAACAAAAATATTGTTGTAAATCGTCTCAATCAAATAATGTATTTGGCCAAAATCTGTTGTACTAGCATCTTATTCATATAAAATTCAACATTCAGATAAAATGCAATACCACATGCCCATACATAAGAAAGAGTGAAATATATTAATAAAAATTTACTAGCCAACCAGGTTTCCTTCGACGCGTCTTTTAATCCGAAAACTACAATTTTGTACAAATTGTGGGTCAACGGGCAACAGCTTTTTACAGTAGACCTATGTTATTTTAGTAAAATTAAAGAACTTTGTAACAAATTGTTTTCGAAAATGCAAAATTGTGTGTTACTGAAACAATATTTCTTTGATCCATAATATATTGAATGGTCCAACTGCCATTGATGTATACTTGTTAGTTGTAAGAAATAGAAAGATATACGAAGTAGATAATTAGTTACCATAACTTAATTGTACTTACATAACATGTTCTAAACTGTGAAGTCCACGTGAAAAGATTTTTATTATAGTAAGTAAGTCCGTACAAATAAAATTGTCGTACAGTTTTTGTGTATTTGTATTTTGTGAGTATCGTATATATTTTTTTAATATTTATTATTTAATTATAATTTTTTTCATTGTAAATGTTCTATTTTTCAAGTAACTCTTGTTTTGTTATTTGATGTATGTCACCGTTAAATTGAAAATTCCCTAGATAAAACTATTTTGTATTAAACAGGCTATCATATTAATTAAACGGTTTCAATTCGACAGATTATAATATGACGAAACTTATTGCGTGAAATTGTGAGTATATGTGACTATTGAGTATATGACTCAATCTTGCGAAAGCTTAAAATCTGGCAAGATATTTTATAATATGTATAATGGTATCTAAGGTTTAACGGTGTACTTTTAAATGTTCAAATTATTTTTCTTCCATTGTATCGTTTTATTAAAAAATCTAGCATCAATATAAACATGTATACTTATCCAAATAATAAATGTATATTTTTAAACTTATTCAGATTCAATTTGTATAAGTAAGTGATGAACCATGAAATAGTACAAATTTAGAAAGTTAGTGTTCGGTGGATAATTGATTAATAAATATATTAAAATGTTCCAGATATAAGAGTTAGCGTATACCGTATTTATTCATGTATGGACTTATTTTTTATTATAAATAAATAAGACGAATTTAGACATCGAAGTTTTATTTTTAGTTTTAAGTCTACATTTAAAAAAATACGACCGCTAAATAAGTGAGATTCACTTTTATTATTTTGGTCATCGTTATTTGCTATACATACGCTTCTTCTAAAACATTTTTTTTGTAATAATCGTCAAAAATGTTTAGCGATTGACGAGAATAGCTGCGCATCGTTAGAATCGCGCTCGTTGGTGCGAGAAAGACAACACGACTGGGACAACCAATCAACGCTCGCGCACATGACGATCACGCGCGCCGCACCGCTACCTCGATACCTTATTTTTGACTTCTGCGCAGGTTTCGTTCACCGCTAAAGGAAATTGACGATTACTATACCTATTTGTGATATAATAGTATGTATCGACAAAAAATAGGTATGGAAAAAAGAATGACCTCGCGGGACGCGATATTATTTGAACTAGTAATAAATTGAAATTCAAGACTTTTTTTATAAATTTACTGGCTTGTTTCCATCTTAACATGACTGGCTTTAAATTACGAACATAACATAAGATGCTACGGATAATCATTTCTATAAAATGGTCGAAATCTATCGTTTCGACCGTTTTATGAAATATAACTGTACGATATGGCAACATAAAGGTTTAATTATTATATTAAAGGTAGTATGGTGTCATGGAGCACGGAGCATCGCTGGCACACCGACTACAGTGCGGACTCTGTGGAGTGGTGTCCTGTGGAGCCCTATACCGACATTCTCGTTTGTGGTACCTACCAACTAGATAAGAGCGATGAAGGTACAACTAAAACTAATGGTCAACATGTCATACTGAAATTTTTAAACCTTCGTCACTACCGATGTGATGTCTGCCGGAAAAATAATTAGAAATTTGGAAAGCTCAAATTTGTTAATCCAGGCTAAGCCTTATCAGCTTACTGAATTAACTCGGTGCTAAATTGAAGTTGCCAATTACCTATACTGTAGTTATTTGCGTTTATATATTAAAATTAATACCAATCCAGTTTAAGCTCATATAAACCACGTTTTGTGTACGTTTGTTTCTTTTTTTCAGCTCAAAATGCAGGGAAGCAGAAGCGATTAGGAAGAATATATTTATTTAAGATAAATTCAGAAACAACAGAACTCTGTCCAATTCAGAGTGTAGACACTTCGGGGATTCTGGATCAAAAATGGTGTTACCATCGCATTAATGATTGCCCTGTCCTTGCTGTCGTTACTTCAGAAGGCTGTATTCAGCTTTATCAGCTAGAAGAAAAGGATGAAAAACTAAGTTTAAATCTCTGGCTGAAAACCACGATTGGAGAAAATGCTTTAGCGCTATCATTAGACTGGTCTACCAACAAAACTAATTGTCAAAATCCGTGTCTGACCGTTAGTGATTCGGCGGGAAATGTAACCGTTTGGCGCGTAAATACAAATTTGGAGAGGATAGCGATATGGAAGACGCATGATTTTGAAGCCTGGATAACGGCATTTAACTATTGGAATTCGGATGTGCTGTTTTCAGGTGTATTAAATTTATTTAGTCAAAGAGAAATAAGAAAGATAGTCCAGTCAAATAAGTCATTAAAATAGAAGTAAAACTAAAAAAATATAAACTCACAAATCCATCTTATCATTCTTAAGCTGAACGCGACATATCTATTTTCGCAAACTGTAACCATCAATAATCAATTAAAGTTTTTTTCTGGGGGTGATCAGAACATTCGCATCAATTTTTAGCTCTATCGGAATTTTTGTAACTGTATAGAGTGTAGAACCAAAACCCAAAGAAGATAATATTTTTAAATTAATAGTAAGTATATCATTTATAAAACACCAACCGTTTTTTATATTCTAGGAGGCGATGATTGCGTATTCAAATGTTATGATTTACGGACACCAGACGCAGTGTTGACGAATCGTAGCCACGAGGCTGGTGTGACTTCAATACGCAGTAATATTGATATGGAACATCAGTTGCTTACGGGCAGGTACTTAAATCTCCTATTAGATAGATTGAACTATATGTTTCAAATCTAAAAACACAATGAAGTTAAAGATTTTTTATTTATTTTATTTTAAGGTCTTTACCTTATTTTTTATATTACCTTAGTTTTTATATAAATGATTTGTATATAACAGACACTTTTTTTATTACAGTTACGACGAAAAGGTTAGAATTTGGGATACAAGAGCATTAAAACGCTGTATTAACGAGACCGATGTTGGCGGGGGCGTGTGGCGGTTGAAATGGCACCCTTTTCACAACAAATACGTTATAGCAGCGTGCATGTATGGCGGTTTTCGCCTTTTAAGACTTGAAGAAAAAATTAACATTGTCTATGAATACCTAGAGCATGAAAGTATAGCTTATGGCGCGGATTGGAAGTTTGAAGAAAACTTGTCTATGGTCGCCACGTGCTCGTTCTACGATTGTAAATTACATGTAGGGAAAATTTCTATAGAAGCATAGATGTGATCTAGCTTGTTTAATAAATTCTCTAAGTAAGAATGTTTGATGTTTTTCTATTATAAAGTGTCCTTTACTTTTAATTTATTTTTGTATTATACTATTAACTGTGAATGTAAGTTGATTACTCATGCACGCCATAAAACATCACAGTAAGCTTGTTATTAATTTGTGGGTAATCAGTAATAAAAATGCTCAAATACTTGTTTTAAACATGTTGTATTTCAATTTGCTTATAATGTCATGATAAATATAATTTATAACAATTACATACTTAAAGTAATCATTTGCCATAATTGTTAAAAAAAGTCTTACACCATTTACAAATATTACGAAGGCTTTGGGAGTATCCGATATTGTTCGCGTCGACGAGGCGTCAATGTCCGAATAAAATTTTTAAAAACACTTAACTGGCCTGATTTCATTCCTATTATAAATTTGTACCTTAATATTCTCTAATTACAGTCTATTTTCTATTAATTCTCTGGAATTAAAGTACATGATTATTTTTACAGCTGACTAAATGCAGCGTCGCCGCCGCCACGTCAGACGGCGGCTTATATATTTTTTTTGATAAATTATAATAGAAGCAGCTAATGATACTTTGAAGTAGTCGAAATCTATGTCCAAAAAATTCATACAACTCTGTTGCGGTTATGTCTATAAAAATAAAAATCACTTTAATATTGATTCACTTTTAAGGTTAAGTACCAATTGGTGGGGGTCGATAGAATTTAATGAATTTTTTTGGACGTCTAAGCGTAACATTTATCAATAACAATGCAGATTGACATGCACTATCATGTTTTTCCGTTAAAAGTATATAAATTACCCAGCACTAATACTTTTATTTAATTGCCACATTTTTAATGTACTCAATTGATTTTTAAAACTACCCTCCTCTACTCTCCACCCAACATAATTACCCTATCTTAAATTTCGTTAAGGATGTGATAATGCTTCTTTAGAATTTCCTATACTAAAAACCATTGTGAATCGGTTTCATTTACTCCAAGAATTCGTTTCGACAAACCATAGACTAGTTCAAATTCTAATGGCAACAATAAACAATTTAAGACATAAAACATGGTTGATACAAGTTATTTCATTACCTTTAATATCACTGCATTGTTACATCATAATATTGTAAACAATTTTTATATTTTCCTAGCCTTATGAAAGTTTACAACAAATTAAGTAGATCTATTACGTAAAAAGCTATTAAATAGAAGTATGAAATTATTTTCATACCATGAATAACATTGGTAATGTTAGAATTATCTAGAGCCAATAAGGAGGAGTTAAGAGTTAAAAAGAGAGAACTTTTAAGTATTTTATATTTTATTGTAAACTTTCATTACCTTAACATATAGAGCAACCATAATAATAAACTTAGAAAAGCGTATTTAAACATAACTAACAATTCAATCGCCTGCGACCTTGCAAAGGAAGCTATCCACACTAAATTTATTCTTATGGACACTCTGCTTATAATTGTATGGTAAATACTGTCTCCACATTTTTTTACATGAAAAATATAACTATTTAAACTTTTACAACTCCAGTTGCTATAAAAGAACTACTGACAATTGTTATTAGTATAATGATTTTGGCTATACAAAATGCACCAAATTAAATGCAAATATTGGTCTTCATAATTGTCTTTAACACAAATAAATTATTTGCAACTTTTATTGTAATTTTTTTTTGTGTTGATTATTTTATTATTATAAAGTTAAAATAGTTATATGTTTCATGCAACGATCACATATCTTACAACAATACTATATATACATCATAAATATTGTTATGGTGTCCTGATGCTATAAACTGCTATATACATTTACCTATATTTACACTTTCCGCCTTGATAACTGTGTATAAGGGTCTATTTACATTATAAGATGCTGCAATCAATAAATTAGTAGTACTAACTTTTAACAAATTATATATCTACAATTTTCTATCGTAAAATTAGTTATATATGTACTTGGTATATGTTTCAAAATAATTACGATTAGAAGTGAATTGAAACCGACATACTAATGAATTTATTCATAGCCCAGGCATTTTTTAAGGTGTATTTTTCAATAACAATTTTAAATAACCTTTCCAAAGCAATTAGGCATCAGAACACCCCTGATGATTATCTGATAAACATAAAAAAATATAAAACTGATTACGGGCAACACAATGCACTCATTTTTGGCAATAAAAACTATATTTTAAGAGCATTAACACAACTTGATTGGTAGAGATTCCATTGTCAGATACAATATGTACATTTCATGGAAAAATCACTCAAAGTCACTGTTGAGTATTGACAGCGTTAATGTCAACGTAATATCCGTAAAATTTTATACAAAACTCTTGTAACATTGTCATAAACGATACGATTCATTATTAAAATTTTAATATCCAACACACTATTACCCATGCTCAGTGACAAAGACCCATTTATCACATGTTAGAAATAATTTGTGCTAGAGTGCTAAGAATTGCTCTGACTTATTTTCGTAGTCATTAAGTTATATTTGCTATCATTTTACGATTGAAGACGTAGTCGAGCTTCGAAGACGTATGAACGTCGAGATTTGGTCCCCATATGAAAGCGAAAACCAAAAGTCCATAATACTCACTCGGGTTCGTCGGTAACTGGAAACACAGGTACGTTCGTTTTACACAACACTGTCACTGCAGTCACTAACTACACCATGCACGAATCACATCAAATGGCAGTATTGGTATCACTGGTTCGCTATCGCTAGGCGTGGCGGGGACAGGTGGCGGAGAAGTTCTCATTGTCCAGTTGCCAGTTGTTCGTCTTAGCACAGGGGAGGTGCGCGCGGGCGCGGCAAGTTCTGGTCGCGCAAGCGATTGGGGCCCCGGAGGTGGAGCAGTGCGCGCACTTGGAACCCCGGGAGCTCCACACGGCTGTAGCGAGGCCCCACACTCGGGCCCCGGCTGCGACGAGCCCGGGCGCCCAAACAGCACAAGCTTCGTGGAACCACACCTCTACTCCACCATCAACGATTGGGAAACGACATTGGGACGCTTCATCTAGTGTTCTGTAATGTATTAAAAATAAATGTAAGGAATAGGTATATTATTGTATGATTAATTGTGATATTACCAGTAGTCTGCTTGATTATATTTTGAAATATCTTATTTTAAGCTATTACTTAAGAATTCAATTGTTACCTATACTCAGGACATGTAGTATCAGCAGTATACGGTCCAAATAGGTCTCCAAGTCCAGCATTATGGGGCCCTCTTTCACAAAACGCACATCTCCACGAAGCGTCGGGCGTGGCGGCGTCGTAGCGGAGCCCGAGCGTGCTCGCGTGGAGGCCCCGGGCCCTAACACCCCGCCATTCTTCACCGCCCCTGCGATCTTCGTCTGTTGCGTTTACTACTGATACAGAAACTGGGGAGTCGCGGGGTCCGACGATCTGTAATAGTAATGAAATTATTTTAAAATATATGTATATACTTCATATAAGATACGAGAAGACTTAATTAGGCCAGCAAAGGTATGTAGTAAGGCACTTTATACAGTTCCTACACCTGGGGATGCTGCTGTTGATAATAAAACTATATTGCTGCTGATAGATATAAATATATATATGAGTTGCACAAGTACGCGACACGCGACGGCTTATTGTGAACTCATTAGTGCGACGCAAGCTCCGTACACACTTATTACATTATCATTACTTATAGCAACCTTTTAGCCTTAAGAAACATCACAGACAATAAGAGTTTACTAACCTGTATATAAGGGCCCCTTGACCGACTAGAACTGGCATTGCTTCCTGAATCATACGCATCCTTCACCGTTTCTTTCTTCCCCGTCTTTTTCCTCGCGACCTTCCGTCTCGCTGGCTCGTCTCCTGTTGACCTCCTACTCGACCTCTTCGATGCTTTCTTCTCTCCTTTAGTTGGTGCAGATTTCCGTCTCTTTCTCGCCTTCGTTGCTTTCTCTTCTACTTTCGATTCCGCGGGTACTTCCTCTATACCAGCAAACATCTTTTCCAACTGGTTCTCGACTTCCACAAAGCTAGCTGAAGTTGGTTCTGCTGTTTTGGTTTCACTCGCTTCGGGTTCTGCTGGTTTAGCTTCAGATGGTGATTCTACTGGGACGTTAGTAGACTCGGAATTAGTTCTAGCACTTCTACGTCGTGGCGCGGCGGCGGTGGGAGGCGGTTCAATTTCCTCCTGTTTCGGAGGAGACTTCACTATTTCTTTCGGTGGAGATTTTGGAGGCGATTTAATTATTTCAGGTGGCTTTTCGTGTGGTGGCGATTTCTCTGGTTCCGGGCTGGCTAGAACGCTTTTTAGTTTGTCTATGGTCACTGGCGTTTCCTGTTCAATAGGTAGTGGGGGAAGTTCGTGTATATCTCGACGTTCCGTGTTCGCGATCATGGCTGCGATGTCGTCTATTGTTTCTGCTGAGTCGTGCCGAGATTTTCTTCTGGCGTGCGGTTCTGGTTCTGGTTGTGGTGAGGGTGGTTTCTCGGGTTTGTCGACTATGTCGGGTACGACCGGTTTTTCTGGTTGGTCTGGATGGTCAGGTTTGACTGTTTTATCGAGTTTGTCAGGGCCATTGTGTGTATGTGTATCTCCGTTTTCGAGCGGTGTAGGGGTTACTGTTGGAGGTATGAGGGGCTGAATTGGTTCTGAAGGCGGAGGTGGGATGGGCACGCGTATCGTGCGCTCTGGTTTCCTTTTCCGCTTCGAACCTGGGGGCGCCCCACACGAGTCTGCTGAATCCTGAAAAATTTTAATCGAAATTTAGAGAAGTGCTTGTCAGACTCCATAACAGTTAATCAATTTTTCAATTCTTGGTAATTGGCATATACACACTATATAAATATACTATTTAGAAAATAGACCGGCATCTTTCCATACATCTTTATATATGTATATTCACCTCATTGGAGGAGGGCGGCGAGGGCGTGGGCGCCGCTCTAGAGTGCACTATGACGGAGTGGGGCGAGGCGGGCGCGGGCGCGGGCGCCGACAGCCGCTCCAGAAGCGCGTCGACGCGCGCGTGCGCCGGTCGTGCGTGCGGCGCGGCGCGGGCGATGAGGCTGTTGATGGTGGGCGCGTCCCGCACGGACAGCGACGGCGCGGGGGAGCCGTTCGCGCCTCGCGACCCCACTGTCAGATCAACGCCCCCGCGAGCATACGCCAATAGCTCCTCTGCTCGGACTAGCTTTTCTGAAAAATTATTCACGAAGAATGTTACACTAGAGCACATTCATACAACACATATTGATTTAATGGTATTTATTACAATAATAATATATTTAGGTGTTGGTACACCATCTAAAACAGCAAGTAATTGCTACTGTCTTTCAAACGGTTAAATTTCACCTATTTTTTAATAATCTTGATAACCACATTAAGAGGAAGCTTAAAGATCTAAAATAGGTGAAGTCACTGCAAATATTTAATTAATAACTTATTTGAATGGCCTTCCATACGTTACGATTCATAAAATTGAACTATTATTATCATTTCAGACCAAGTGTTCTGAAATACAGGCCAAAAGTCTAGTTTAGGCACCAGTTTTTTTTACATGAGTTTTATATACACAATTATACCTCTAGCTTGTCCTAGATGCGGGTACAGCTCGGCTGGGGGCAGCGCCGCGCCCGCCTTTACGTCACCTGGCGACGGCGTATGCCTGAAAACATTTATCATTTCCATTTAATATCGATAAGAATATATAAAATGGTATTATTTCTGTAAAAAATTGTAACTTTAAAGGGTTAAATAGTCCCTACTAATAATATAAATTTAAATGAAAGTAAGTCTTGTCTGTCTGTTGCGTTTTCACTATTGAACCGATTGAATGAATTTTGGTACACAGATGGTCTAGACTCAGGGAAAAGACATAGACATTTTAACTGGAAAAAGGGTTATAAAGGGGAGGGGGTCAGTTTATATGAAAGTCCACGCGAACGGAGCCTCAGCCAGAAGCTAGTGGCTAATAAACACGCAAATAAAAACGTTGGATACATACAACCATTAACTAAATTAGAATGATAATAACAAGTTCAATGAATAAGTCTTGGTACATTAGACATTTTAATGTAAGATAGAGTAATTGCTATGAACAATAGCGGAGCTATAAGGATTGTCAATGTCTTGTAGGCTTTTGTAATATAAAGGGTAATAGGAAGTAAGAAACCTGGAATATAGATAAGGATAATTGATATTAAAGAAAAAGTTACAATAAATGTTAAATATACATTTTATATATGAATAAAAAAAATTCAAACAACAATATTCTTCATTTACATAGTGAAAATTTTATCACGTCTATAAATAAATATATATTATTTACATAAACTCCAAACTAACACTTGAACACACAACGTCATCTACAATATCATTTGTTTGCTTATCAAACCAAACTTATAAATACATACGTGAAAATTAGAGACTCAATATTAATTGTTAAACCAAATAGTTTCATAGCAAATTTCTCTTATTTAACCATTTTTCAATACACCAAAAGTCTATAAATAAATCTGCTTACATATACAATTTATCAAGGTCTAATATCTATGTCTAATTTATAATATAAAAACGAATCGCCAAATGTGTTGCTAGGTGCATTAATTTGATAACAGTTAAACTGATTTCGATAATTATTTTTTGTTATATTACATGAAGTACGAGAATGATTCTTCAGAGAAATAAGGTAGGTTATAATATCTGATTTAGCCATTTCTATTTAATTAAATGAATTGGCTCCCTATAGATATAACTAGCCGTTCCCCTCGTAGTTCCCGTTCTCGGGGCAATACCGGGATGTAAGCTATCCTATTTTTTAAGTTGGATCAAACTGTTACGGTTAAGTAATTTAGGAGTCGATCGCGGACAAACAATGTGACACATAATTCATATATATTTAGAAGATTAAAAATATATATATGTCAACGTACCTCATAAGATGTTTGTCTGGCGGCGTGGGCGTGTGCCTGTAGAGCTCGGGCGGCGTGGCGGTGTGGCGGAACACCGAGTTGCCGCTCGCCTTCATCGCCTGCAATTGCAACAGACCCTACGATAGTCCGGCCGTTTAGTGAACATGGTTTTATGATTGGTTGATTGATTAGTTGGTTAATTGATATGTGGTGGACACTTACAAACTAGTTAAAGCATTTACAGATGCAAAATCATTAATCATAACAAAATGTATGATATAAATATACATTTAATTCATTATTATAAATGTTAATTAGTAACTAAAGGGTGTATACTAATATTATTTCTACTGTTATTTTTCTCAATCAAATTTAATTAAGCAAGTCTTCAGCGCTTCTGTCTCTTGTAATTACTCAATAAATGCCAGTTAGACTAGATGATATAAATTCAAATAGAATTAAGATTATTATTGCATGCGTGCACGTATAAGGAGGTGATTTTCTTGCTTAAATATTTATATCAGATATGAAGCACCCAAACAGAGAGTATACAGCTTATCACCGCCGATAAAAACTCATAAAGCTTGACTCGGCAAGAGCTTATTCCGACAAGCCACAAATTTTTATAACATAGGCGGCAAACGAACAGGTGAGCCACCTGATGGAAAGTGGTCATCGCCACCCATCAACACTCGCAGAGATTGACAGCACTGGAGCGGGCTGCCGGCATTTTAGAAATATGCTCTCTTCTTGGAGCACCACAAGTCCAATATAGTGTCACGAAACTTTAGCGCTGAACGAAACCTGCGCAGAAGTCAAAAACAAGGTATTGGGGCGCGCGGGACGCGTGAGCGTCGGGTGCGCGAGCGTTGATTGGTTCCCCAGTCGTCGTTCCCCAGTTGTCTTTCTCGCACCAATACGTCAATTACGAGCGCGATTCTACCGATGCGCAGCTATTCTCGTCCAGCGCTAAACATGTTAGTAAAGAAACCTAGTTGTATCATATATGGGCGATGGTCACTCACTTGCAAGGGGTCGGGCGGCGAGGGCGCGGGCACGTGGTAGAGGTGCGGCGGGGGGGTGGGCGTGTGCCACGTGACGCCGCGCTCCGACGCCATGTGCGCTTGCGGCGCGCGCGCCAGCAGATTCGCCACCTGCAACTGATGTACAATAACGTTTAATAAGGCTTCAAGATGTTTATTCTCAAAAGAGAACATACAATAAGTTGATTTTTTTTATTGGGCTTTTAGTCTTAAAGCTATGTCAGCCCCATCATCAAAAACATACAGATATTAAAAAAGAAAAAACTTACAACAAAAAATAAGTAGATTCAAACTAATAGTTCATCATTCATTAACTTTTGTTTTTTCAGAAGGAAACATTTCATTAACAATCCCTTCATAATATAGGAGTATATCGATGGATTGAGACCGATACTACTAAGAACACACACACACACATAAGTAGACCTCAAACATAATAAAAAATCGCTGTATGTTTTCATATCCTGGGCAAACCCATGGTTTGTTGCTAGTTATTTATATAATCTAAAATCTATTAAAATGTTCATTATTTGCCTTCAGGATCTATAAAAGACTGTTAGGCAAAATATTAAGGATCTCAGGAAGTATCTAAGAACAGATTTTTTTACTTACTTTTTTACAGTACAGATTTTTTTTTGTAAAACAAAACAAGATGCATTTTAGCTTCATTCAATTAACATAAAGGAATTTTTCTAATAAGCTATAAATCAACATTCTTCAAAACTAAGACAAAAATAAACCACAATGTCATTAATAAAAAAATTAGGACAACTAATGATAATATAATTTATAATGACAAGGACAGATTAAGGTTAAAAGGTCATCAATCATAGTAATGTGTACTAGATCAATTTAATGGAGCAAATCAAATTAGAATTCACTAAATTACAATTTGTAGATATAATGTTTTGTAACTTACTATATCTTAGAGTTTTGCCTGACCTGTAGCAGTAACCAAGGTCTTTAGCACACAATCTTATAGTTATTATTCTTTAAAAAAGTTTTTTATCTCTACTCATAGTTTTCGAGATTGGCAAATTCAAACAAACAAACTCTTCAGCTTTATATGTTAGAGTAAAGATAAGCAAATTCAAGGCAAATCAATTTGTCAGTCATTTAAATTGTAAAGTATTTAATTATAAAGTTTAAGTTTTTGTGAAGCCTTCAAATCAGCTTTTAAAGTGATAATAAGATATGTGATTAACGATTTTCCTTATTTGTATTGTAAATATTTGGGGAATATGCATCTATTCTTTAAATATTATTATTTAACCAGCTAGATTACTGGTTTTTTTAAAACTATATTTCTAATTAGGAGATTTGAAGCAATAAAAATATAATACTGAAAGGTTTTATTGTTTTTAGGTGAGTAAACAGGCTCAAAAATGCTGGACTAATTTTATAAACTCTTTGACACTTTTAAAGCAACAATATCCTTGATAACAGGTTTTTTCAGATAAAGCTAAGCTAATAAGTTAATATACTTATTTACTGGAGCACAGGAGAAACCAGAGGGCTTAACTAGTAAATAATAGAAATGTCAATTCTGTTAATTTATATACAAATAAGAATCCTCATTCCAATTATATAAGTGATTGTGTCCATATAAATATTATATACTTATTAATATCTTTATTTTTTATTAGAAAATTAACTACATTATACTACACTATTAAATATCATTTTTCGTAAACTGTGTTTTCATAAATGGTTGCCACAAAGATATGCAATAGGGAATAAATTAATATTGTTTACACAATTCTGTAATAAAATTGTTGTATTTGCATATAATTACTGAAAACATATCTATGTGTTGTGTTTGTTATATGCAACTATATTTGTGTAAAAAAAAAGTTTTATTTCTGAATAAATTTGAAACCTATATTTTCAGAAAGTCTACACGGTGCCTACCACCGGTTCGGGAACTAACTGTGTAGGCTTCAATATTTTTTTGTGTTCAAATTGGCAGAAACTATTCTATCACTAATTTAGTTTGATTTCTTTTAAAATTTAAAATAAAAATAAGTCCAAAATAAAACTTTTTGATTAAAATTGAATATTTCAATTATTATTTGTTAGTATTGTAATTATAATATGACAAATTGTAGTATGATGTTAAACATATTAAAACCAGATAATTTTTTTCTTGATATTTTTCATTAAAAATATAGAAATAATGAAAATCATAAATATATATATTTTTTTAATATTTTGCACGTCACTTTTCTTAATTAGGATTAAATGTATCTAGGGTATGTCCAATAACTTTATTCTACACAAATCTTTTTAGTAGTTAAATGATCTTGAAGAAGGTTGCTTTAATTAATATATTATATGCTTACTGATTTGAATAATTATAATAATATCAGTATATCAATAACAGCTGATTTCAATCTAGACAAAAAAACAAATTATTTATTTTAGATGTGTCTAGCTAGTATTTATTATAAAAAACATGGCAACACAAACAAATTAGCTAAGTAGAGCAAGTGTCAAAGTGAATATACCAAACAGCTGACTTGTATGTCGCAATATATTATATGGAATAATACATAGTAATTATTTATTCCATAAGTATTTTTTATGAATAACATGCGTATTTATTATTGACACTTTTATGTCTGTAACAATCTCTATTAAAAAACTATATAATTTACGATGCATGTATTGTGTTGTGTCTTTAATTATTATACGAAATAACGCATAATTTACGCCACCTGTAAAGGACTCCAACCACTGCCAAGCTGTGATTGTCTTCCGTTCGGGTTGTGTTGCGAACCGCCTGACATCGTGTGCGGAACCCGTGGGGCACTTTAAATCACTTTATGAATTCCAATGCTCACTCAAACACTGCTTCAGTCCACCATAATGATACCGGCGAGTTTCGAGTTTTCACCCGCGTAACTGCGCTCCTTTACGACGTGTACAGAAAATTCTTAAATGTTTTCATGAGTGCACGTTTGTGTCACTTGAACGAACCACTGCCTATATGCTTCCTAACATCATAACAACACTTATTTACAGTTTTTGACACGGTTAATTCAAAATAAATCACTTTTATTTCGAGTGTGGTATGGTGTTCACGGATTTGATGCTCACTTCGCGTGACATTTCGATCGCATTAAGCGTTTGAAAATATGCACTGGAGGTTACTTTTAATACTTGATTTAAATTCGTAGAATACCTATCATCACGTTTATCGAAACAATAACTTAATAATCACATCTATTTGTAAGAAAAATGCAAATTTCGTAAAACTTTACACAAGGTTCAATCGCAACAATGGTGGCCGATTGGGATTTTGAAAGCTCGATTAGCGCCATCTTGTTGAAAATTGCTAGAAAATGTGGACGTCGATAAAACAGGATAACGGAAACGAATGCTTCATGTCTATGGTTCATTTAAATCAGCAACTTAGCAAAGTCGTAGTATTTTATAGTGATAAATAAAAGCAGTCTATTTATTACTCACAATTACTGTATTAAATTAATTTATTTTGAAAAGTTTTGAAGAATAAAATGATTTGTAATGTATTATGGCAACCTTTTATATTAATAATTTCATGTAAATACTTGTAATACAGAGTTGAGAGTTGCTATAGCAACGTTGTTTGTGTACAAAATACAAATCAGACATTGCGCAAAGTTTACCTATGCAGAAACATTTTAAGTTCTATTAAACCTCTGGTTACTGCTTTTTCTTCATAATTCAGATTGATAAAAACGGATAAAAGATAAAATGAAAGAAAACAATGTCACTAAGTTTCTCGTGTCGTTTAGAGGAGAAATAGAGTATGTTTTGTTTCCCGCTGGTGCTTTTGACGATCAGCTTTATATACAGTACGATGTTGTATGGGGTCCGGACTGGGATCCCATTTCTGGTCTACCATCTGGTACCAGTCAAACAGCTGCTTCAGGGAGTGATCCCGAGAAAGTCGTATTCAATCTACCGATAGAAATGACATTTGGTAGTACTAATATTTATGGGTGTGAGTATGACCCGTTTACTTTAATTTGTTTTTGTATCAAAGATGCTATTCAAACGAGTATATCTTCAATTAATACTATTATTAATACTGCTTATCGCTAGTAGCTGTAACATGAACTTACCTCGTCGTTTTTGATACTAGCAACTTTAATCCTAAAAATCGGGCGAGTCACCTGATGAAACCTAGGAAAGTAGTCATCATCGTCTATGAACATTCGTGGAACTTATTGCCTCTGAGTATGTTGCCGGTCTTTTAAAAAGAATTACGCTCTATTTCTTCTGCATTATATTTAATATTTATATAGATATCTAGAAGCTACTCCTAGTTTATAATTTTAGTACCTATTAAAGCGCATTATGCTTAATGTTGCTTCGCACAATCGAGCACTCAAAGAGCACAAGTTCAAAGTTCACGTTCCAATTAGCTTCAGCATAATTCAGTAATGACCACTGATTCGCACTATGCTATGTAATTGGATAACTAGGATTATAACGAAATAAAACAAGAAATATTTGTTTTTTATTTAATGACAGGGCCGCAATTAATAGTAACAGTAAGGGCTAAGACGTTTATCTTCGGCGATGTGTTACGGGGCTATGCGCTATTCCTCCTACCACCGGTTTGTGGGAGCCACCAGCTGCAGTCTCCTCTAGTTGTTCCTAGGTCGTCGACAGTTCTGGGCGAGTGGTTGTCGTGGTTGACTGGAAAGCAACCTGAGTTAGCGGACCCGAAAATGCTTGCTACTGGAAAGGATAATTATTGTAAGTTATACTTCGAAAATTGATTAGTAGGTTCTTTTATAATAACGATCGTCGCGGTAAAATATGTAGTATATAGTTGACGGAATACGTCATTTAAAATGGTTGTTGCCGGTCGTAAAGTATTGCAGATCCTGAGAGGGTGTTATAGCTCTCAAA
The DNA here is from genome assembly GCA_026213755.1 of Eurema hecabe. NCBI lineage: Eukaryota > Metazoa > Arthropoda > Insecta > Lepidoptera > Pieridae > Terias > Terias hecabe. The sequence continues at coordinate 8,186,510 of JADANM010006710.1, forward strand.
ATACACTTGTATAATGTTCATACAGTAATAATGTACTTTATTATAGATTAATATATAAACTTCAGCCGAATCCAGCAGTTTTACGCAAAAAAACAACACACAAAAATTTCGTGTTCATAATTTAAAAATGGTACCTAAATGACCGTCTGGTCATTATGACATGCTGGTCGCTGGATACAGACGTGGTTTTTAATAAGCACATCAGTTTTTTTCGCGCCTAAAATTCGGATCATCAGTTAATTCTCCATGCTCAAAATAAAATATACCTTCTTTATTTTTCAGTATTAAGAACAGAGTCGTATGGTAGCGTAATTTTGAAGGCTACAATGGTATCGAAAGATATGAGAAAACTCGGATATGACAACCAACCACCATCGTGGGAAAACCAGACATAAGAAATGATTTAATAAATATTTAAGGGTTAGGTTAATATATAAGTGAAATGTGGATATTAAATGCTATTTCTTTACCGAATATGTATTTATTTTTTAACAGTAATTTGTTTTTGATGAAACCAACAACGTTTAATATGTCATTCAATGTTATCTATGTATTTATTATGAAATGGCAAAGAAAATCAATATTTATACATTAAATAATAATTGACTATTGACCACAGATACAATACACATGTTGCTGTGATAAAATAAAACATTATTATTTATTTTTTTTGTCACTACTGATTACATCTTTATTTAATTTCTATATTAAAATTTGGTTGGTCAAAAAAAAGTATATAGGTAACTTCTTTGAAAAATATATTTTTGGAAACCGTTAAATAAAGGACACTATTCTATTCACTGTGACGCCTATTAAATCGATTAAAATACATAAAGAATATCAATATTAAAAGGCATTAATATCATGTTATCGATACTGTTATAACGGACACTTGATAAACAAGTTTTAAGATGTTAAAGGTATAAGTTTTGATATTCAAAAGCCAGAAACAGTGATTATAAGCTGCTCGAAATATTTTTTTTATTTTATTAGAATTTGATTAAGAAGGTTTTATTATATATACTAGCGATCAGCTGCGGCTTCCCATGAAAATATTATTATGCATATCGTCTATGATATAAGTTACAACTAGCTAATAGCCGTGGCTTTGCTCGAATTGAATGAATAAAAAAATATCGGAAGTAAGAAGTAGCCTTTGTTCATTCTGAAACCCCCCAAAAATATGTGAACAAAATTTCATGATTCCAGTAGATTTTGTGTAAAAAGGAACAACCATCACATTTTTTATATTAGTAAGAATACGCAAACAAAAGTGTAAATTTTTTTAATGTACGCATCGAAACCTACACTTGGCGCAAAAGTTAGTGGATATTACCACTGCGCCATCGTGATGTTACGATTTTTTGTAAAAGAATTGTTTCAAAGTTTTGCATATATATCAGCATCGTACATATTTCGAGTAATTTATGTGTGAATTAATGACTTGAATGACACTAATTACTTTTGCCATGAAATCAATGTTTCGAGATATGAACCCCTATGTTGTCTACAAATACATTATAAATTAACCTGCTCTTGAATATTACAATTTGAAGCAGTAATACTATGATTTTTTTCTGTTCTTTTATTAATTATTATTGTTTTGCTAAGTACCGACTTATAGGAAATAATTATGAAATTATAGATCTATACATTACTTTGTTAAAAAAAAAATATTTTTTGCTTTTTCTAATGTGTCGGTTTATTACCCGACTACGGCAAAGCCATAGGAGGGTTATGATTTTGACAGGCTATGTATGTATGTATGTATGTATGTATGTATGTTCATCTGTTCCCTCGTAACTTCTAAACCACTAATCAGAATTCGACAAATGACATATCATTAGAAGCGTCTTAATTGTCCGCTGGTTATAGGCTATAAAGATTTTCACCAAATTCAATGTGGCGCCCTCTAGCGGACAAAATATACAGAGTAAAAAAATAAAGTTAAGCTAGATATGCCGTGTTTGGTATCATTTTAAAGCGCTTCACTTGTACATTTCGAATATATATATATTACTAGCATTTGCTTGTGACTTTACCTGTATTCAT
>JADANM010006710.1:8221748-8251872 GCA_026213755.1 Eurema hecabe
TCTGTCTGTCTTGCTTAAGTCGTTAAAACTACGCAACTGATTTTCATGCAGTTTTTTATAAACAGACAGATAGAGTGATTCAAGAGAAAGGCTTATACGCGAGGTGCAAATACCGCGAGTACTAGTGTATAATTAACTTAAAAAAAAATAAAACCGACTTCATGATAATACCTATTCAACAAAAAAATAATCGTCCAAATTGCTTCACACTCGGCGGAGATATTGCGTATGAAACGTTCATCCCCAATTTTCCACCCTTGGGGGTTGTTAATTTAATTATTAAATTTAAATGGGACCACCCTTTAGGTATGACCTATACTCCGAAAAAATATTTGTTCAAATCGGTTCATAATTGGCGGAGTTATCGCGTAACAAACATAGAAAAAAAACATACGGGTCGAATTGAGAACCTCCTCCTTTTTTTGAAGTCGGTTGATAATATATACGAAGTAAGTTTGCAAATATTGTAGTCTAGCGTGAATTTATAACAATCTACACCGAAGTGTTAAATACTCATAAAACATTGTTTAACCATGCTATTAATATTGTTTATCCGTCTATATCAAAACTGCAGAACTATATCTGTAACGCTATCAAACTGCAACTGCTGAACCGTATTTGATGAAATTTAATTTAAATTAGTTATCTATCTTGTAACTACTTCAGAAATAATCTATACCTACTTTTAAGTATAGATATATACTTACTTAGCATAGTATAAGAAAATGTTGAAACCGGATTAAAAACATTTTATAAGTCGCATTCATAATAATAATTAATTGAAGAGTAACCTTAACTGTTTCCCTGTTCGTTCGTAGGTATTATATATGATTTTTTATGATTGTTCGGGCATAACTTCGTCGTTTATGGACTGATTTTGATGATTATTTTTTTGTTCCGGGAGCGAAGGATATGTTAGTCTCATTTACCACTTCGTGACTACAGACTACCGATTATAGCGCAACGGTGTTCCTCCGCGCACACCGACACGGACAAAAAGTCCGACACGGATAAAAACTATGACTTGGCGGGTTTACCGGGGGTAGATCTCTTTCGCAGGAGACCGACTGGGTAGGTACCCCCACAGTGCCAGACATTCAGAAATTCGACAGAAATTACTGGGCTAATGAGTCCTGACATCTGATGACTCAAAGTGGGGAGCGTCAGTGTAGTGCACCCCTGCCCGGAGTTGGGCTTTATAGCAAAGTTCCGGGTAGCACTGTATTGGCTATGGGCTGGCGTTACTCTTACCATCAGGAGTGCGTCCAGATCGTCTCCCCTCTCCATATTTAAAAAAAAAGAAAAAACTTAGCAGGTTTCAGCTCCGAAAATTATATATTTAAATATCAATATGATTCAATTTTTTTCTTAGACATTTACAAGCTACACGTGATTAAAGCGAGCAAAAGTAATTTGACAACATTTTGCTTAAATTGTGTACAATTTTACATACAAACATACTTATAATATGTTTTATGAATGTTTCACGGAGCGTAAAAATCTAATTATCTACGCCTTGAAGTATACATTATTCTCTGTTAAGTCACGTATTTCTGAATGATTTTATCTAAATCACCTATAACCATAGAATAATAACACATAGACGCGCAATATGAGCACGCAAAGTGAAGCCATTTAAAAGGAGACACTTTTGTCTATTAGTAGCGTCACGAATCTTTAGCGCTGAACAAAACCTGCGCTGAGGTCAAAAATAAGGTATCGAGGTAAAGGCGCGGCGCGCGGGGCGCGTGATCGTCGGGTGCGCGAGCGTTGATTGGTTGTCCCAGTCGTTTTGTCTTTCTCGCACCAATACGTCAATTACGAGCGCGAATCTACCGATGCGCAGCTATTCTCGTCCAGCGCTAAACATAAATGACTTCTGTGCAGGTTTCGTTCAGCGCTAAAGATTCGCGACGCGTACTATACAAAAGCTTAATATCGAAAGTTCTTTCATAAAATGACGATTACCTAACGACTTGTTCAATTAATAGGAAGAACATACCATTTGAATACTCGCTCCGTTGTGTCATGTGTTATATAATGTTGAATCTATATTTAGATTGAAATGTTTTGGGTTCTCGTTCGGATCAAATGAACGAGTCTTAAATATTCATGTATTTTATTCTTCTGAAGAAGTGAATATATTTATTTCTAATTTAAGCAAAAAAAATTCGCTATCTTTTGTCATGTTTTTTTCGCAATAATTTCATTAAAAGACGAAGGATCAATTATTTAAACAAAAAACAATTATTAATTTAATTTATACCTACTTTATTAGCTATAATTCTGCGATACGAGATATTCATAAAAAACAAAGCAAAAAAAAATAAAAACGTTCTTTTTGATCGTTTATTTTTAAATAAAAAGTACACAGATGTTTTTGTCACTATTTCATTCTCTTTTAAAATTGCCCCCTTCTTTACAAAATATAATAGACTTTTATTCCTATTTAATTTAGTAATAAATATATTTTGAACCATATACATAACTAGTCTACTAAGTCTTACCGTTACGTAAATTGTACTTAATATGCGGATTTGTTCTAAACATTTTAACCCAAATTTATTTTGACATGTGAAAAGTTGTTTGATACAGTGGTTCATACATGAGTTATGACGTAATGAGATTTTGAACGCGTTTTAAATGTGATACGAGAAATTTACTAAGTTAAAATTTTACTATTTTTTATATTTAATACATAGAAGTTAAGTACATGAAACAATTCGTCAAAGTTTAAACTTATGATCGCTTTGCATATCATGGCGAATCAACCGATGATACATACGAAATAAAAGAGGTTAATTATGGGGATTCTACGTTTTAGACTTGAATCGCAACGATTTTTCTTAGACAATAATATCCGATTCTGTGGGAGAGTAACGTCCCAGTTCGAGATAGTTTATTTTCGGTGTAACGGCAACACTCTTAACGTTATTTATATTCATGATTGGATGTGACTAAGACTAATACAGCAATTATGTTTTTCCAGATGCTTCTCTTCATATTCCTGGCAGCGGCGGCCGCTGCCGATCTCCCCCCTTCGTGCATCAAGCCGATCTACTGCAACAGCAGTCTCCTCCATCATGTGCAAATGAACCGCATCTTTCCAGACTCGAAAACTTTTGTCGATCTTCAACTTGTAAACGATGAAAGTACTACACTCACAGCCTTCCAGAATCTTCTCGATGAAACGAAAAACCAACCTAATAAGAAACAACTAGAGGAGTTTGTCAATAAGTATTTTGATACAACTAGCGAACTGGAAACGTGGACCCCATCTGACTATAACCCCAACCCACCGATCCTATCAAGCATCAAAGACGAAGACTTACGCCAATTTGCCAAAGATATCAATGACATCTGGCCTGTACTCGGCAGAAAAGTTAAACAAAGTGTGTTTGAGAATCCTGACCAATACAGTTTAATACCAGTTAGCCACGGATTCATCATCCCAGGAGGTCGGTTTAGAGAATTGTATTACTGGGACACATATTGGATCATCGAAGGCCTTCTAGTCAGCGGAATGGACAGCACAGTCAAGGGAATCATCGAAAATTTAATCGAGTTGTTAAATAAACTCGGACATATCCCTAACGGCAGCAGGTGGTACTACCAAGAGCGAAGCCAACCGCCTCTGTTGACGGCAATGATGTCACTTTATATACGCGAAACGAACGACATCCAGTTTTTGAAAGCTAACATTGAAGCTTTAGAAGCTGAACTAGAATACTGGTTAGACACGCAAATCTATACATTTAATAAGGGAGAAAGTGCGTACACGCTATTGAGATATTACGCTCCAAGCGAAGGACCTCGCCCTGAGTCATATTACGAAGACTACACAGGCGCCCAAATGTTCGACACGAAAGAACGACAAACCGAGTTTTACATCGATCTCAAAAGTGCAGCAGAGAGCGGCTGGGACTTCTCCACACGATGGTTCATCGGCAATGATGGCACAAATAAGGGAAATCTAACGATATTACACGCGACCGAAATTATACCGGTCGATTTAAATTCCATCTTTGCTAACGCCTTGCAGAACATGGCATACTTCCAAGGACTGTTACGAAATAGCCGTAAAGGAGCGCACTGGGCCTACCTTGCGAAGCAATGGAGAAATAATATCAAGGAAGTGTTATGGGACGAAAAAGATGGAGTTTGGTATGATTGGGACATAGCGAATAACCAATTTAGGAAATATTTTTATCCTAGCAACGTTGCTCCTCTGTGGATTGGAGCTGTCGAGAAAAGCTTTGTTAAGCTCAATGCTGCTCATATATTGAATTACTTACAAGAATCGCATGGCTTGGATTACCCTGGAGGTGTTCCTAGTTCGTTGATACGAAGCGGGGAGCAATGGGACTTCCCCAACGCGTGGCCTCCGCTAGTAAGTCTCACTGTGAACGCTTTAGAAGCATTAGAGTTACCCGAAGCTAAAGAGCTGGCGTTCCAAGTTGCACAGTCCTGGATACGGGCATGCCACAAAGGTTTTTCAAGTAACAAGCAAATGTTCGAGAAGTATGACGTAGAAGTTCCAGGCAGAATCGGCGGAGGTGGCGAATATACGGTGCAGACTGGCTTTGGGTGGTCGAATGGGGTTGTTATGGAGTTCCTTGCTAAGTACAGTCGGAGATTGACGTTGACAGATGCCGAGAGCGTTGCACAGAGCGTGAATGATGAACCGGTATCATCTGTGGTTTCGCCACCAGATGGAGCAACGTTAGACTCATCTAAAAGCTCATCATCGGAAAGCAATGAAACAGAAGAAAAGAAACAGTAGATAGAGAAGAGATTTAAGTAGAAAATGTTAATTTTGTTACCTAATTATTATTCCTTTATAAGTACTTATTTAAGTATGTTTTAAGCAATGGCATTTTTATTGCAAAATAAATCTATTATATTGAAGTATAACAATAATGATTGTTGGTGAGAATGTTATCAGACGCGTTACTAATTTTGAAAAGCGAACTACCTATATTTTTTTTATTACGATTATATAGTACAAAATATTTATATAAGATTTATTCCACAATACATATACCTAATGTTTTTACTTATTGCAAAACAAATACAGTTTATCGAACAAGTCATAGTTTGTATTATAATTAGAATTTATTTTATTCTAATAAGATTATTAGACATGTTATACACAAATTAATCATACGCTTTTTCGTAATAATCAACATTAATAAATACATTATTTATTTAACTATTTAAGTGCCGTGCCATTAATATCTGAGGTTTATAGCATTTATTATCGTGCCCATATGTATATTACGTACTATGCAGCTATGGCAGAGATCATTTAGAAATTATATTTTGACTATAAAAATATATGTTAATTTACTTTCTATGTGTGAATATGTCAACGGTTTTCATGTTAGTCGTTTCTTGAACAACAAAAATAATTGTTGTATTAAATAGATGTAAAACAATGATAATATATAATGGATATGTTATACTCATACAAATCTACCGAAAAGAAAATGTTCCGCACAGCAGCGGCAGTACACATACATACAAGTCAAAACGATTGAAAAGAGATAAATGATAAAACTAACACGAAAAAAAGAGATAGTTAGTTTTGTCAGTAGCGCGTGAATGCACCGGCAACTTAAAGGTGCGTGCTACTAATTTTGCGTTTATAACATAATATCTATTTAATATAACATGATTGAAGTAAAACGTTAAATGTGTTGAAACTGAAGTACCGAAATATATTTATTTAAATGTTACCAATATAAATTATATAGCTATTAAGAATAAACTAATAATAAAAATAGATTAAATTATAATAACGATTAAACACGTTAAGCTCATTGACTTGTGATAAGGGTTACCACTATAAATAAATAATACAGTGTGTAGAAGACTTAATTCCGAAAATTTGGAGGGTGAAATCAGAATTGTAAACTTACCAACTTAGGAGTTATTCCTTCAGATTTAGGGGGTAAATAAGTGAGATGGGATATTTTTGGGAAAAATTTTTTGACTCCTCAAATTTTTTAATTTATGATATTATTACATTTTTTTTCTTTAAAGTTACCTTCCCCTCAACTGAGTTATAGCTTAATACCCTCGCTTAATGGCTCGTGGCTAAAAATCTCGTAATTACACCTCTGAATGTCCGTTTTCAAAAATTACGCTACCCCCGAAAGCGTAACTTTATAGAGCGTATACTTATATTATTTTGCGGGAAAACTCAATAATTAGGGAATTTTGGATGTTTTGAAATAAACATAGGGAAAAAGAATTTTAAGAGTTGGTAGCACTGCGCGATCCACGTGCGCGTAGGTAACCATTGCTGGCAGGGAAATAGTAATTAAATATAAAACATAAAATAAATAATATTAATTAATCTACACGATGAAGTCATATGCACTAAGCTATCATTATGAAGGATACGGTTTCCATTTTCGGACATAAGTCTTTTAAGCTCCATATGATTGTCCAATCAATAATTATAGGTCGCGTCACGAATCTTTAGCGCTGAACGAAACCTGCGCAGAAGTAAAAAAAAATAAGGTATCGTGGGGACGGCACGGCGCGCGGGGCGCGTGGTCGTCGGGTGCGCGAGCGTTGATTGGTTCACCAGTCGTGTTGTCTTTCTCGCACCAATACGTCAATTACGAGCGCGATTCTACCGATGCGCAGCTATTCTCGTCCAGCGCTAAACATCCGTGATGCGACCTATAAATAGGTATGACAAACTTGTTATTCAGTGATAGGTCTATATAATTATTATAAGACTATATGTATCTATATAAATGTACTTACTTTTACTTATATATTTCGATGTTATTATACAATATTTATGTAGATAAATTCGTATATGTTATAAAAGATGATTGTACTTAAATAAAGGCTGTGTGTTTATAACGTTCTTTTTATTTTTAACGAATGAAGTAAACGATACATTTAAAAAACTGTAATCAACCTAATGCTTACATTATTTCTAAAAACCCAATATTTAATATAACCTAAACTACGTCAATATTTATGACACTTAAAAGCCTACAATGACCCTAAATGTTATTCTAAGCTGTTCACACAAAATCCAAAAATCCAGTATTTAATACACAATAATATAAGACACATGAGAGAGGAGTGGCGTCGTGCTGTTAAGCTTGCCACCAACACCTAAATAATGACCACGTCCGCTCTGTCAAGAGCGACAACGACTTGGAAGAATATAAGACACAAGAATACCTACACATTAAGATGTTAATTCAATCAAGTCCTTAAATATATTAGTAGTAGTAGTGTGGCTACATACCTACGTACATACACGTAGTAGGTATCGTAGTCACATAAGACAACACTTACCTTAAGACGTTTAGATATTCGCCCTTAAAAGAGCGTTTTCAAGATGTTTTTAATACAAAACGGAAGCATCAAGAAACTACGAGTCTTCAACCGCTACGGGGAAAACGCAGTAGCACGTAGTAAACGCAGTAGTATAAATGTATTTGATTTAAGTATTTCCAATGTAAATAAATTTAAACAGAGGTAAAATAGAAAAACGCAGTGTTAATCTAACAATATGATTCATAAGACATATTCTAAGTTATTAGAATAACATAACTTATTCGAAAACAGTTTGCTTGTTTGCAAAAAATATTTTGCGCCTTTCTATAGTGTTTAATCATTTACACATTGACACAACAAATTAGATTGATTGCTGAAACAATTTGTAAATATTTTAAGCAAGCGTTTTCTCATTTAACATTCATCTGAAAACAGATAAAATATATAATATTGATGTTTACAAAAAATTCATATTTCATTTCCTTTTTTGTATATCTAAATATCTACTAGCCAAAGCTTGGAGAGTCGATATGAACTTGGTATATAAGGTATTTCCAATTTCTATAAGGTACTTTAATACCATTAAGGTTTTAATTAGTTATTTAATATCAATAATAACTATTTTAATCTTCGACACAAACCTTCTTAGAACTCAAACTGATACGTTTATTATCTATTATTAAAAAAGCATTCAAAACACATGGCCGTGACGTAGCGTCGACGCGCATGCGTCACGCGACTCACTAGAAGATTATTGGCCGCTATACAATACATAGACAACGATTCGCTTTTTTAATCGAGCGAATGACTTTGACAGTTTGACGGACATCTCAGCCAAGACGGCACGCGTGATAAGCAAGTTTTCTCGACAATGATCTAGATAGTAGCCTTGGCTAGGTCGCAGTGAAAGCGTCAGCTGTTGGGACGCCTCGGGACGCGTTGACACACATCGGTCATGGCGCGCTCGTTCGCAGTCGCGGGCCGGACGCTCCGCGAGACAGTGCGCCTCGCCCGCTCCTCCTCCGAGCACGTTCAAAGGTTATGTTTATGAACCGCTAACACAATGTTGATACAAAATCTCCGTCGCTACGCGCCACTTTACCCAGTTTTGGGCATCCTCGGCGCCTGCGCTCAAGCATTGACCGTCGCCCCCGCCTGCAATTCGTCAATTTACTGCTCTGGCGAACTTCTCCATAGAGTTCAATTGGCGCGCATATTTCAAGACTCCAAAACATTCGTCGATCTCAAACTCGTACACTCAGAAAATGAAACGCTCGCGGAATTCGCGAAATTAATGCAAAAAACGCATCAGAATCCGTCGCGGGAACAAATAGCCGGTTTTCTTGATACACACTTCACGGAAGGAAACGAACTTGAAGATTGGCGGCCGCCTGACTTCAATCCGGATCCGCCTGTGCTGCAACAAATCGCCGACCCTAAGCTGCGTGAGTTCGCTAAAAATGTTATCGGTATTTGGGATAAATTGGGAAGAAAGGTGAGTCACGAAGTCAATACGAAATCTAATCAATACAGCTTTCTTTACGTTCCCAATGGATTTATTGTACCCGGTGGTCGCTTTAAAGAGCTTTATTATTGGGATTCTTTTTGGATGGTTCGCGGACTTCTCATATGTAACATGACTCAAACAGCAAAAGGCATGATCGAAAATCTACTATATCTAGTGGACAAGCTGGGATACGTTCCCAATGGAAGCCGAATTTATTATTTAGGTAGAAGTCAGCCTCCTATGTTAGCTGCGATGATGGCCAGCTATTTTGCTGCAACTGGCGATCTCGCGTGGTTAGAAAAAAATCTGCCAACGGTTGAAAAAGAATTACAGTATTGGCTAGAAAAGAAAAAAGTCACCGTTGAGGTCAACGGTAAAAACTATGTGCTTCTTCGTTACATAGCTGATCGCCAAGGCAAGGGACCGCGTCCAGAGTCATATTACGAGGATTACACCAACGCCCGCGACTTACCCGATGAAGGCAAACGGGAAGACTTCTACGCTGAGATGAAAAGTGCCGCAGAGAGTGGTTGGGACTTCTCGACACGTTGGTTTGTCACTGCTGGAAATGATGTGGTGGGGAAATTGACCGATGTTCATGCCAGTCGCATTTTGCCAGTCGACTTAAATGCCATTTTTGCCGGAGCCCTTGAACTGGTAGGTGATTTCCGCAATCGTTTGAAGGATAGGAGAGAAGCGCAGAAGTGGTGGAGCTTAGCCAAATACTGGCGCAATGCTATAGAAAATGTATTATGGGATAACACGGACGGTGTGTGGTATGATTATGATGCTCAAGCGAGAGCGCCTAGAAGGCATTTCTATCCAAGCTGTGCGACTCCTCTTTGGGCTGGAGCAGTGGAAGATTACGATGCGCCGAGGTACGCTGCACGACTGGTTAGGTATCTGCTATCTTCCGGAGCTTTAGACTTTCCTGGTGGAGTGCCCGCGTCAATTCTGCATTCAGGAGAGCAATGGGACTATCCCAACGCGTGGCCGCCGCTACAAAGCATACTAATAGGTGGTTTAGAAGCGAGTGGGAACGAGGAGGCACAGAAACTAGCTCGCGAACAAGCCAGTATTTGGATACGGTCGAATTATTTAGGATATAGCACGTGGCAGAAGATGTTTGAGAAGTATAGTGCGGTGCAGCCAGGGCACCAGGGCGGGGGAGGCGAGTACGGTGTTCAGGAAGGCTTTGGTTGGACAAATGGTGTTGTATTAGAACTGCTCCAGCGATACGGGAAAGAGATATCGTTGTATGATCGGTCTGGGGCCACTTTACCGTACGTCCGTCAAGTATTATAAGCCCTACTTGTAAACGCATAGTTATATATGTGTTTTGGGTGATTTTTGTATAGAGAAATATCTAAAATTGTGATTGAGTCACAAAGTATTTATTTTTATTTAGGCTTAAGACATATGTGATATTTACTGTTATGTTTGAGTAGATATCTTAAATTTTAATATATTAAATTTGGTTAATCAAAATATATATAATGTTTCATTTCCAACCAATACACAGTAAATACACAAAGATGTTAATATATATCTGAGAACTTACACAAAAACATGTTAAAAATAATATAATCAATGTACAAAACAAATGTCTCTCATAATTAGCTGATCTTGTTCATTCACAAAACTAATAAAAAAGTGAATCTATTTTTATTGCGTTATAAAGAGCAGAATGACCAATTATTATCATTATAATTATAAAAAAAAATAACTTTGACTTTACCAATGAGGAAAATTTTTTCAAAAAAACAAGTAATTTAAAAAAAAAAAACTATTATAATATTGTGAGTCAATTTATATTAGTTCATATTTATTTTGCAACACAATTAATAAAGCTTACTACAGTTATAAATTTCACGATTCAAGTTTCAATTAATAAGTAAAAAAATGTTAATTTATTGAAAACAATTATTTAATTGCACTAGTTATTAGATTTACATTGGTAGGCAGAAAACCTTAATTTATCAATACATTGTATAGAACAGTCACTGTCTGTCTGTCCTCATATACTTTTATAATTAAAATGACGAGATTAAAGTTAATTCCAACAAAAAAATAAATGTAAATATGAGCCAAGTTCAGTATTATGCAGATATGATTATAAATTATATTCCTTGGCTGTTGACTTCAACGTCAAATGAAGTCCGATCCAAAAATTAATTATAACATTATATAGGTAAGGATAATAATATACTGTGGCCTTAGAATTGATTCGGCTAGTCTTCGTATTATACGAAATATCTATACTAATCTATACTAATATATAAAGCTGAAGAGTTTGTTTGTTTGTTTGAACGCGCTAATCTCAGGAACTACTGGTTCGAATTGAAAAATTATTTTTTTATTGAATAGAAAATTTATCGAGGAAGGCTTTAGGCTACATAACATCACGCTGCGACTAATAGGAGGGAAGATATACTGGAAAATGTGGAAAAAACGGGGAAAATTATCCATCTCTGAGGGCTTCCTTTGCGTGCGCTGCGAAAACGGTTCAAGATACCAAGAAATATGAATGAAAGAATGAATCCTCTTTAAATGACCTAAAAAAAAGTTCAGGACAGTATATGTCTATCTTCTAAGATTGACTCACTATAACATAATAATAGAAATAGATCCGACGGGGACGAAGTCGCGAGCAACAGCTAGTTATGCTATATAGTTAGTTTCTACCTGCTAATATCTATCTATTTTCGGAGTAATTAAATAATAATTAAAATATTATATAATTACTAAGAAATATTGTAACTTTAAAAGATGGATAACGTTACAATTATAAAATTATAAACAAACCCGCAGGGCCAGTGACTACTAATTACCTATTTTTACCGACGACATTAAAATATATCGACAAGCAAATTATTAAACAGCTAAGTTTGATTTTTATTTAATTGCAACATTCGATCAAATAATAAAACAAGTGTTTATAGAAATGCCTATTCGATAACTATTTATTGTCACTTCAAAATGTATGACTTAGCAATTTGCTAAATCGTTTTAAATGTTATTAAGTATATTATTGTAGATAATATTAGTTTATAATTCCTGTTTATTTTTTTTTTATAATTAGGGGGGCAAGTAGGATCTGCAATAATGATATTATCTGTGCGAAAGAGTTTTTTTTTTTTGTTTTATACCAGTACTTTTGTTGTCAAAATTTCAACAACTTTCAGCCAACTGTTGGACGAGCATCCAAACAGAATGACTGTGTATAATGTTTACGCGTTGTTTATAGGCTATTGTTGGAATTTTTTTTGTTGAACAGCAAATGAAAAAACTTTTGTATTTAGGATTAGGAGATGTATTTTTTTAAATAGGTATATCATCATCAGACGCTGACTAAAAAAATTTTATTTGAAAATGGAAATATAGTGTCTTATTAAAATCTTTATCATATTATGCTTTACAGCGAAACGAATTGTATCATATTATTATTATTCTAATACGGATTAGCGCGGAATTCGACCTTTGTCCGTTTGTTCGTTAAAAGCTGAGTTCGCAAACGATAGTGTACCTATCTACCACTGTCTTGTAAAATAACAGATAATTTACTTATCAGTTTTGACCTACATACTTAAATAGTTGGAATTCGTATTTCGTAGAGCGTTAGATAGACACTTAATTCTTAGGGACCCATTGCCAGAATACTAAAACGCAACTTAAATTTAACTACAACTTAAACCGGTCCGATTTGAAAGTTCGCCATACAATTCTGTCAAACTTACGAGACTAAAGACGTGCTTAACTTTAATTTGCAAATGAGTATTTGACCGCATGCCCACTAGCCCGTTCCGTTACCGACTAGCACCGTCGCGTGCCATGCACGGACCGGCAAGTATTGTCGATACATACGACTTTGATACGCTCTAGTGGGCATAGCAGAGCGTATCGTGTTGCTTGACGTGTCTGACACGTTCATAGCACGGCCATGGTATGATACGATGTAGTGGGTAAAGTCCTTTAATTCAATGTGATACGGTAATCATAAATAAACTAAAAAGACATACATTTTTGTCTGTTACGTTTTCATGGAATCAATGGACCGAAACTAAATGTTATACAAAGTAGCTAAATTTATTTCAATATAAGCTAAAACACACCGTCACGTCTTATACTTGATATTATAACTGTTTAAAAAAGCTATTTGATGAAATGGCAATGTAAGATTAAATTTTTATTCTGAATTTTATTTAAAATTATGTACATTTTAAACTGCAAAAGGTCAAAAGGAGGTACAGCAAAATCGGAAACTATTTCCGATTTCAGAACGAGAAAGTGTACACTCTTGACCCTACGGGAGAAACGTCAATTGCGATGTATTGTTATGTAATCTACATTATGCAATAGACAGTGTCATATTTTATCTGTGATTTAGAAAAAGGCGGGAGAATCACGTATTCTGAGGTTATCACTAAAAATTGTAATACTATCCAAAATGATGTAAGAAATTGTTCTTACATCATTTTGGATAGTATTTAATGATTATATTTTTAGTGATAGTACAATGCCAAATATTTTGTAACTTATGCCTATATTCCGATCAAGCTCCGCTTGGGTTTAGGCGTTTAAAGAAATAAAAAAATGTCTCGAATAAAATAAATAATTACTAACACAAAAGTAATCAATAAAGATGAAGTTGGAAAAGCCTTAGTGCATAATTTCTCACAATCATGTATAACTACATTCAGGGGAGCAAAACTTTTCTTGAATTAAAAAAAAATCCAATTTACGCATTCATATTTACAACACGTGTAGATACTTATCTCATATAGATTTATCATATATATTATAAATAATAACTAAAATGATTATTATTAGGTACCAACTATATTATTATTTATTATGATAAAATAATAATTTAATCAGTGCGGATGTTAGTAACACTGTCGGTACGAAGCTATTTTTATTTATAATAATCTCCTGATAGTGTTACGCTGTTTACAATAAATTATGTTATTAATTTTACATTTTATAATATTACTGTAATAAACCTTTAAAGGTTTCCTGGAGGAAATCACTTTTTAATGATAAGGACGCCGTTCGATTTTTTCTATCTCGTAGGTTAGCTAATTAATTATTTAATTAAGTTATGTTATGTTAATTTTATATTGAAAAAATTATCTGTTTGCTTTTTTTTATTTGTAAAAATTCGGAATCTCTTCTCATCCTTTACATAGTAATTTTAAATGAATTTGTACAGCCTTAGATAGGTAACCTTATAGGCCCTGGACTTGAAATTTGAAAACAGTACATAAATAATGAAACTTTTTAAGTGTTCTCTGTTTAACATTGCGTATTAAAAATTAAAGTTTATTTTTCAACTATTGTTTTTCGATTTTATTTGAAAAGAATTTAGGTATAAAAATTCATCATAGATTATAGAATAAAGATGCAGGACTAATAAAAGGTAAGAATACACACCTTTATTAAAGTTTTTTTTTTACATTATATGGCAACTAAGGAGATCTATATATTTTTGTTTTTCACCTCTATTTTATTGATTAAGTTTCAATATTTAAAACTATCTTAAAGCTATTATAAATCGAGCAATTATTTTCTGCGCCATCTATGATTCATCAGTAACATTAGTTGAATTTTTGACGTATAGTTTTTCATAAGACAAGCTTTACTCTGAAATTTTTATTGTAGCCTCATATTTAGTAAATGAAATAAAATCGTCTTAGTCATTCATTTTAACAACGATACTCAAAGCTCTAGTACATAATATATCATTGAGGAAAATTCCAACTGAATGTTATTAATATAACAATTACGCGAAGATTATTGTGTAGTAACATAATTATTAATCATTTATGTTCAATTAAATTCTCATAGCAATACCGGAATAGTAAGAATAAAAAAACTATAATATTAAGATTGATATATTTTAGTCCCCATTTTTAGCCATTGCGGGTTCAGTTCAGTTTTAACCACGTAGTTCCTGTTCCCGGGGCAACACTGGTATAGTAACCGTCAATTTCCTTTAGCGCTGAACGAAACCTGCGCAGAAGTCAAAAATAAGGTATCGAGGTAGCGGTGCGGCGCGCGGGGCGCGTGATCGTCATGTGCGCGAGCGTTGATTGGTTGTCCCAGTTGTGTTGTCATTCTAGCACCAACGACCGCGATTCTAATGATGCTTAGTTATCGTCAATCGCTAAACATTTTTGACGATTATTATATATGAAGTATCCTGTGTTAATCCAGGTTATCAGCTATATACATATAATTTCAACTATATCGGCTCAAATCTCAAAAACTTTCACATTTATAATATTAGTAGGATAACATAGCTATGCTAATAATATGCTAGCTAGCATAGTACCTACCTGATAAATGCGACATGGGATATTAAATAAAACGAGCTCATTTAGAATGTATTTTAATTAATACAAAAACCCGAAAATGTACGTAATTTGAATCCTGATTTTAATATTTAATTGGTTTGTACATACTGCAAATTTATAATAGGTAATTTTAAATAGACTGAAAAAACTATATTGTTTCGAGGGCGGAATTTTTAACGATTTTTAAAATAAACATGAAACATGCCAAATTGTAATTTGTAATATAACTCTATACTTATATTATTATTATAAATTATGATTAATAATAAATAAATAAGCTAAATTGTCAAATTAATAACGTCTAATGTCAATGCACAGATAATATATAAAAAAATTTTGAACGATAAATAAGGGTCACTTCACATTGACGTTCGGGAATTAATGTACGATTCTATTAAATTGTACGACAATTTAAAATTTTATATTTTATACATTAAAATAGTGTAAAATTGATTATACTATTTATTCTACAGCAGCTTCGACGTTTTCATAGTCACAGTCGCTGGCCGGGGTCACGTAGGGGAGTTCCATTTGCGTGCCAAATTCGGCTTCGTATAAGACCTATAAAGCGAAAACATATTACAGATTCATCTTAGAATGATAGGTACAGTCGACTACAAAAGTACAAATTAAAAAAAAATTAACAAAAATAGTCCATTGGTGAAATTGGTATACGTAAGTTTTAAAATATGTTAAGATTTTTTTTATATAGCCTTTCGAAATCTTTTTTAACTTGTGCTTTAATAGTATTGCAAAAACACCAGCTCTAACAAGGATAATCAATAATGCTAATGAAGTCTTACTTGTTGTATCTTGAGTCGTGCAACAGCATTCTGTTTGGAGTTCAGTCTTTTCAGAGTCGATGCGCAGCTGAGAAGGAATAATTCGTCCGGGTCAGTTCTTTGCATCTCCTCATCCGTGGAGTTGAGTCTAGGTTTCTTCGGTTGGAAGTCGTCATCGTCCTCCAAACGGGGGTCAGAGAAGAGATCGGGGAGGGATTGACCCGGACGATGGCGTATTTCTTCTTCAGGTTCAGAATCCGATGTCTCTCGTTTCGCCCTATAAGATATCATGTATTATTAATTGCATTTAATTTAATTAATAATTTACATAATTTAACATGATTACATATAGCGTATGATATTTAGCACTCTTTCACTAAAGAAAACCATAAAAGGGAATTCTGAAAAAATTTAATCACGATATTATGGTGGCGGTACGGCGGCACGATATTGACCTTATGTAAGTTTTCCCAAAATAGTAAGCAGTTAACAAGCCTATCGGATTAAAGAATAATCTGATTTAATTCTGCAGTTGAAAAAATGCTCGACGAAGCAGCGTATCTGAATAAACCTTTTAGAGTAATAGTTTTTGTACACGATTTTATCACATGAAATAAAAAAGCACACATTTTTTTCATATCAACCGATTTTTTTCAAGTCCTTCATTTTGCAATTATAGTAGACCAATCATTTTTCAATTTGAATTTTATTTCTGTACCAAATTTCATCGTTCAAAGGTAGAGTATTTAACCGTTTCTGTGACGATGTTGCCGCACATGCACCATTTAAACCTTTACTCGTATTACGTATGGTACCCGAGAGGATACAAAGGTAAGAACGAAATGTCTGTTGACACTACGTACAAAAATTCGTGACGACACCACCGCATGAAATCCATAATGGCATCACAGACATACTGGCAGAGTAACATTTCACTTATAACACAAGAAAGAAGAAATATCAAAAATACTCTCTTTATGTACTTACGGCGTCTCAGACTTCGGTTCCACGTGTGGCAGGAGGAACCTCATCGCGTTGTGGTAGGGCCACCGCGTGCGGCCGCCGTGCGTGCGCTGCAGCTTTATAAACGAGTCGCGTAACGAGCGCCAACGCTTCTTGCATTCCGCCTCTGGGATATTTTTGACACTTATTCATTGGTATAATACTGACATTTTTTCTTAAATTTAAAATTTTACTATTTTTGTCGATGTTTATTGGTCTCTTTTCACGATACTTCTTTGTAAATTTTTTCGGTTTTAAGTTGATATATTACGTTGAAAACGTTGCTGTAATTTTGTACTCGACAGTACCTCATCGAAGTACGTTAATAAAATTGTGAGTGACTGGTGCATAAACCAGAATTAGATTCATTTAAGACTGCAATTTATATGAAATAAATCGCATAAAAACTCTTACGCTGAAATTATGATAACCATGACCATTCTTCTAAATTTAGCAAAAGGAGTGAATAAATAATTGTATCAAAATTTCAATCAGTGTAGTAAACTTAATGAATCCTTACATGGACAACCACAGCACCGCCGCGCTGTATGCCGATTTATAAAAGCGAATCTGTTTCATTACAAGAATATGCAGTCTACAACACATTACAACGTTTATAATTAAACTAGCTGTTGCCCGCGACCGTTCGCGTTTACTTTCATAAAAAATGTATTCCCCTGGAAATTGGATAAAAAGTATCCTATGTCCTTCTCCTGGGTCTAAGCTATATCTCCACCAATTTTCAGCCAAATCAGTTGAGCCGTTATCAAGTTATAAATGGTGTAACTAACGCGACTTTCTTTTATATATATATATAATAGATAATGGCCGTATGACAAGGAAATTGTAATAAGTGAAAATATAATAAAAAAGTTACTTCTATAATAAAAAAAGCTACATGCCAAGTTGAGACTCAGTAAGATAGGAATAGTGTTGTCATTTAAATATATTTGAAAGAAGATGTTTACGTACTGCTGTACTACCATCTATAATAGTTTTATACTATTTACATTAAGTAATAAATAAATAATTTAGTATATAATATTTACCTGAAACGTGCAATGCTTCTTGAACCTCCTTCCAGGCGTCATCCCTCAACTTGGTCTTGTTAAAACCACTCACCGATTTATCGTACAAAATTGGCCGCTTTTCAACTTCTTTGATCAGATCAATTTCGTTCATTGTGGTCGCAGCCTTAGTTTAGACTTGCACTTTTATTATGCGCGGGAAAATAATTTAAGAATATTTGAGATTTAAGAATTTTTGCAACAAAGGCTTTACCATAAACAGGATATCAATTACTTTATTCCAATTATATCACATTAAATAAAACAGGCGAAATTTTTGAAAAATAATTCAACTACTGAACTGACAGGAAGACGTCAAGATTTAGATTGGCGCGAATTTTATTTTTTTTATCTATATTAAGAGATTCATGGGTTTTTACTTTTTTGGATTGTGAAATATTGATAAAATTTGTTGAAAGGGGTGTTCTAGGCGGGGTAGATATGCGAACTGAGGGCGAGGGGTGGGGTTATGACGCGCGGGGCGCACGGTACGCGCGCGCCGTATCGAGCGGCGCGGCCGACGCGGCCACCGGCGCGGTAAATTGACGTAATTGATATCGATGTATGTAGTACGATTACTTATCTTTGTCTTTGATTTCATTAAAAAGCATTTACCACGTCAAACCTTGCAATTAAACTAAAATTGTGAATTATTAAAAACTTTTATAATATGTCCATTGTAGGATATATTTTTTTGTAAAATTGAATCAATCCTCAATATTAAAAAGAGCTTCATAATATTATATGAGACATAATGTTGGTACATAATTCTGATTATAAAACAGAAATACGAAAGTGGATTATTTCTATTACAACCTATGTTAAAGCTATGATATTATTATTGTTACCAGTACACCGCTTATGTTTTTGAAAAGAGAGCCAGATTTAAAAATTAACTTATAATGACTGTGATTCCTTTATTAAAACAAATATAGGTATCGCTCTCTAGTAACAATAAGCTTCAAGCAAATATAATACAACGCCATCTAGTTAATTCGAAACATATCGTTAGGATATGGTTCAACACATTTTCACCTATCAGTTGACGACACTTTCTCCTTTTTTTAAGTCGGTTAAGGATATAACAACACACTTTTTATAGAAAATTACACGGCCTTTCCCAATGATGTCACTGTTTATGGTATTAATACATTTGTCTTATAGCCGGTGCCCGGTAGCAGAACTGGAAAAATATTGGCTTTATTCTGAAAACACACCATTGTTTTTTTTATTACGAAAATACTTTCAAATTTATTTGAAATCTTTACTTATTATCTATGGTTAAACTAATGTCATTGTCATATGTGGTTTCCGGTTGCGGTTTGCAAAGTGCAAAACAAAGTGATTTGATGATACGGCGATAAAATAATTTAACATTTGAATACCAATAATATCCACATCCACACCTACTAGTTGGTAAATATTTAACAAAAAATTGCATTTCAGTGTTGTAGAAATACAAATTTATTTTATATTCTAAAGTATTTAAAAAAAAAGTAGTTAGTTTATAATCTATTTAAGAAAAATCTAAAATTCTTAGTAATAAATTCTTCGGAGCCAATTAACTAAGCTTAAACTAAATTAATGTCTTAGATTGCAAGCATTCGTGTGTTTTATGACTGAAATTATACGTAATAATGTAACTATTTAATTTATGATAAGATTATTTAAACCTTTTTGTACAAATAAAAGCATTGTAGTTTTACTAGATACAAAGTGTCTCTGTTAATTTGAGTTCTTACTTTGTTTAGCTTAGTACTGGATGTTATTGTTAAATACACATCATGTCTGCACAGGTATGTTATATTTATTTATATTAAAAATTTCGCATATTAAACTATTATAAGCTCCGTTAATTCACAGCTGAACTTAACCTATTCGGGTTGTTTTATTTTTATATGATGAAGTGGGGAGATGAGCTGGACGCACTCCTGATGGTAAGAGAAACGTCAGCCCATAACCAATATAATGTCACAGGGAACTTTACTCTAAAGTTAAACTCCGGGCAGGGCTCATCGGCCCAGTATTCTCAATTCAAACTTGTTTCATTAAAATTATCACTCATCATTTTGTTAATTCATGGAAGTGATGGTTTAGACATGAGAGTGCATGTATGTATGTATGTATGTATCCATGGGCTAGTGTTTGCATGAGAGTGTGCAGCAAACAGTTGCTCTATTAATAATATTAGTATGAAAATAGACAATTCTATACATACATGTTTCTTAAAATTTCTAGCTCGATAAAATAGTTAATGTCTACAAGACATTAGCAAAAATACCGTCAATAGTCGGTGCAGTGCTCAATAACAATGGTACTAAAATCACCTCCAAGTGGTCGGTCAGAAATCTTGATAAAGGGAGGAATAGTCAATATTTGGTGGACTATGTTCTTGATAATGACTTTAAAGTGATTGCCGAGAGCGACTTCGGAGTGGATGTTAGTAATGAGTAAGTATCTTAGTGTTATAAATGTATGTAGCTGTTTGCGGTTTTACTTTCCTAAAATTCAAGTTTTCATAAGATATTTTCTTAGTTGGTATATGATATACATATAATGTAAGGCCTAAATAAAAATATGATATATCAGTTTTGTAGTATGCTATACTCACACTTTTATAAAAAAATCCTCCTTAAAGTATACTTAAACTGTAATAAAAAGAAAATTATTAATCTGTGTACTATTAAGTATAACTTTTTCTCTATCTCTTGGCTTTTGTAGCGTGGAAATAAGCTTCCTAGCAATAATTCCACCAATTGTCTAAATTGTATTCTGTGGATTGTAGTATTTTTCTTTTTATTTGTCAGTAAAGTGTTTTTAAATTGTTTTTATATAATATTCCAGATTGCTCTCAGCTGTGTCACCTAATGAGACATTTAAAGCCGTTATAAGGGAAGAGAAAAATGGGAAGGACAACAAGAAATGCTTCCTAGAAGTGTGGTCCAGGAGCAGTCTGGCTCATTCTATTGATTTAACAGCACTTGATGTTCATGGCGATGTGTATGCTGACGGTAAGCTGAAAACTAATTTCTTGGACTCGGACAATATCTTTAAAATAATATTGTTTTAAATACTATCTTAAAAATATCCTTACTAATACATAAACACTACTGCACCAATTGTTTGAAAATTTTTTCACTTATTCTTGCGAGTATCGGAATGAATATGGGCATTTACTTGCGCTATTTATTTAATTGTTTTAATTTGAGCGAAGCCGCGGGTTTTTACCCGCAAGCTAGCAAGCTTATAAATACGGTAATAAAACATTTTAGTATCATTTAATAATTTTTTTATACTTTTACATTAACAGTTTATCTTTCTGACTAAATCTATAGAGAGAATAACTGTATAGGTGTCTTTATCATTATATTATTTATATTGCAGATGAGTTTGGTAGCTTAGACTGGTCGTCAGATGAGAAAAGTTTGATATACATTGCGGAACGGAAACCAAAGAAGTCTGAGTCATTTATCAAAAGGAAACCAGTGGATGATAAAGCTGGAGGCGGTGGCGATAAGAAAATTACTCCTGTACGTATGTTATAAACTAATGTGATTATTAGCAATTACTTGTGTTTTTGAAACTGTGGGTGCCAAAAATAATAAAAGTTTTGAATGGTTTTTGCTTATAAAAATGCCTGATGCCAGTACTAATGTCAAAGTCAAAAGTCAAAAGTATCTTTATTCAATTAGGCTACATAAAGTAACACTTTTGAATCGTCATAGTATTACAAAACATTTACCACCGGTTCGGAAGGCAGTTTCTACAGAGAAGAACCGGCAAGAAACTCTGATAGTCGCTCTTTTTAAAATAAGAACATACAATTGTAAATATAAACAAAAATTCGACTATTATAATATTTATACAATTATACATGAAAAGGGGTCACCGTCCCACGAGCGTTAAAGAATATCATTCCAAGCGTTTTTGTCTTCAATATATTAATGCCATATGTTTCTGAAAATCTGTAAGTTCATCAACATGAAAAATGCATTAGTGATTTGTTTGTACATTTTTCTGAAGTCTGAGGTTTGCATATCTATACTAATATTATAGAGAAGTAAAGTTTGTGTGATTGTTAAATTGTAAGGGATAATCTCGGAATCTACTGAACCAATTTCAAAAATTCTTTCACCAATAGAGAGCCACATTAATGCCGAGTGTCATGGGCTATATAAAAAACCGAAAAGGATAATTGACATTATTCCCAATGAAATGGGCATGGGTCTGCTAGTATATTATATGTAAACATGTTTCTATATAAAAAAAATTCAATATATTTATCTGTTATATCATAGCCATATTTCAAATAGCTTGGCTAGATGGAGCTGTGTATGTATTCATTAAATATTCATTTAAATTATCTTTTTAGGGTGAAGAGTATATTTACAAGCCAGATTGGGGTGAACAGCTTGTTGGCAAAAGGCAGTCGGTGATCGTCAAGTGTGATATAGAGGATGAAGCTGTTACAGTGTTGCAAGGTGTGCCTGACCATCTGTGTCCGGGACAGGTAGGGTATTAATATTGGTGTTGCCATAATTTTCATTACTAAAGACAATATATTTGAATCAGATTATTACTAAAGTCAAATATACTTATGTGTAAATTATTCAACAAGCTAGAATAGTCTGAGTATGACAAAATAATATTTCACAAAGATTTCCGTGTGTTTCCGTGATTTTCCGATCTTGTCGGTTCGTCTTTATAAAAAGTGCCTTCCAAATTGGTGGAAAATTATTGTTTTGCAAATGCCAAATTGTTACTATATGTAGCCTAGTTGAATAAATATATTTTTGAAATTAATTTGTTTTCAGGTTCGATTCTCACCGGATGCAAAGAGTGTGGTGGGTGTATCGTGGGATTCACAAGACATAAGACGGTTGGGTCTTATTTTTTGTACTAACCGAGTCAGTGAAATATTCTGGTTATCGCTGGATGGAGATTATAGTGAGTAATTTATATTATTATTTATTATGTATATTATTATTAAATGACACAGCTGTTTGTCTGTTTGTAAATTAATAATTACTGCATAAATTTTTATGCGGTTTTCACTAATAAATAGTGATTCTAGATTAAGAAAATATTGTACAAATATGGTGCGTCGACTAAGTCTTATTTATTTTGAATGAAAATGATGAAAATTCACTTGATTTGTAACCTTGTGTTTAAAGACATTATGTCAAGTGTATATGCATTTCCAAGTAAACAAGTAAAGCTGCGACTGTTATTAAAGTAATAATTTTAAAGGAAATAATAAATATTGTATTGTTTTTGAACAGAAAGGCTGAGTAAAGAGAACATATCAGTACGCTCACCCCGGTTCACTCGCGACGGCGCGCTAGTGTGGCTACAGAGGAGCGCCGGGGGACCGCACGATGCTTGCCACAAGCTCGTCACTCTAGATAAGGCTTCTGTAAGATTATATATTAATTTTATATAATACTAGCCGTTGCTCGCGCCTTCGTCCCCGTCGATTTCTTTTTCCATTATTTCTTCGCTCCTATTAGTCGCAGCGTGATGTTATGTAGCCTAAAGCCTTCCTTGATAAATTATCTATTCAATAAAAAAATAAGTTTTCAATTCGAACCAGTGGTTCCTGAGATTAGCGCGTTCAAACAAACAAACTCTTCAGCGTTATATATTAAGTATAGAAGATTATATATTGGCGGATCCAAGAGGGGAGTGGGGGGGGGGGGGGGTAGGCTTTGGCGGTTCAAATAGGTATTTAAAAGCTTTTATTTTATGGAAGCTTTAAGCTTGCACAATTACGTGACCTACTCATTATACTCGTAAACTATCAGCTAGTTTACACCCGACTTTGTCCCCTTTGATTTCTATTTAGCTGATGCTTCGCTTCTTAGAGAGATTGTTATGTTTATAGCCTACCATGATTTCAGATCGATTCAATCGTCACTTCAAGTGCCAAAATTGAAGAAACAACACTAATAGATATAGTTGATACCAAAATTAGTATAACGAATGGAGACTTCTATGGAATTTTTGCTCATAAGTTACCGAATAAATTCATGTCCAGCGATGGGAAAAGAACAATTTTTAATAGCATTTCTCGAATGCAAGTAAATAGCTATGTGTTGGATATTCGTAAGTAAAACAGTTATTATTTAATATACTAGCTGACCAGTGCCCACTTCGTTGGGCATAATGTTAACAATCCTTTTTTATATAGCCTTTGACACTCAGCAATAATGTGGCTTTCTATTGGTGAAACGATTTTTAAAATCGGTTCAGTAGATCCCGATAACAAACACACAAACTTTACTTATTTAATATATTAGTATAGGCTAGCGACCAGCCCCAGCTTCGTAGGCATATATTAAGCATGTATTATACATATAAACCTTCCTTATTAATAACTCTATCTATTAAAAACCTATTACATAGTAAAAAAGAGAGACGTTTCTTTTCTGTGTGTCCCTATGTAAGTTTGAATCTTTTAAACGACACGACCAATTGTTATGCTTTTTTTATCAGTTAGAGTGATTCAAGGGGAAGGTTTATTTATTTATTAATATTTTCTTACATAAGAATACAAAAATTAATTAGACAGTCTTAATCTATTAGTAGCAACTGGCGGCCTTATCACTTTAACACTTGGGTGGGTACCCCCACAGTGCCAGACATTCTACCGCCTGAACAGTGATGTGCAAATGTCACTGTGCTCCGGTCTGAAGGGCACTGTAGCCAGCGAGATTACTGGGCTAATGAGTCTTAACATCTGATGACTCAAAGTGGGGAGCGTCGGTGTAGTGCACCCCTGCCCGGAGCAAAGTTCTGGGTAGCACTACATTGGTTATGGGCTGGCGTTTCTCTTACCATCAGGAGGGCGTCCAGCTCGTCTCACTACTTCATGGAATAAAAAAAAAAGTATGTGATTTCTTCCAGGCAACCATTGGAAAGAAATAGAAAAGTAGAAATAGAAGTAAAGTGGTGGGTGGGTTTTATATGTATGCCAGCCGTGGCTAGCTAATATTAAAAACTTAATAATTTGTTTTTTTTTACAGAAAGTGGTAAAATAACGAACATATCCCCGAACAAGGCTGGGTCTTGTTCAGTGCTGTGCGTCCAGTCTGATGTAGTGTTGGCTACATTTTCCAATATAACAACTCCGGGACAAGTAAGTTTTATTATAAACTAGCTGTTGCCCGCCACTCCGTCCGTATAGACTTTCATATATCACGTTTTTTTTGGAATTATGTCCTTTGGTACTTACTTAAAATTGATTGTTCCTAGGAATAAAATGATGATTCTATATATACAAAGTGTAACAGAAATGTGTGGTAATATTTTTGCGTGATGTTCAGATGCTCATAGATAGTCTATATACAAGTACACTGCATTTAAATAAACATATTTGAGATTTTTATTTCATTAATTCATCAATAAAATCTATAATATGAAAATCAAAACAAAAGTTTCTAATGACAGAAACAGCAGTAACTTTTTCAATGAATGTCATGTGGTCATTGACATGTAACAGCTGATAGCTCTAAAGTGATGTCGTGCGTCTATAAATTTAAATATCGATATGCTGGTCAATAGAAATATAAAATCAATATCTTGATAATAAATAGTTCAAATGAAATGAATTTTTAATACATTCATTTAAAATTAGGTATTTTTGCGATCCTTAAATATGACCACGCATTTCTGTTACACGTTGTATAAAGGAAAGTCGAGTTAGTTACACCATTTATAACTTGATAACGGCTCAACTGATTTGGCTGAAAATTGGTGGGGATGTAGTTTAGAACCAGAAGAAGGATATAGGATACTTTTTATCCAGTTTCTAGGGGAATAATTTTTTTATGAAAGTAAACGCGGACGGAGTCGCGGGCAACAGCTAGTATTTAATATTAATAACCGTTCATTTGTTTCCCTACTCAAGTAAATCAGTCCAGAAGATATTTAAATAACCCTATAATAGAAGAGGCCCGTCGGCCATCTTTGATGCGTCATAGCTACCCTGTCCATACACTTGGGAGGTGGCAACCGCTTTTTTCTTGTTCAGGAAATTATGACCACATATAAAAATTTTGAAAATTTTCTTTTCTCTTTGGGTACTGTACTATTTATTATACTAAGTAATTACTTAACAGCACAAGTTCAGGTCTGGATGTATTCGGTAGTAAGCTAGTCCACTTTAAAAGAGCAATTTTGAATTATTTTATAAATACATAGTTCAAACACAACTTTGAAATTCATGGAATAAATAGGTTCTTAATTTTTCATTTCGTTCTTTTTGTCATGCATCATAGATAATTGTTACCTAATGTAATTGTTTGTGTATATTTAATTATGTATGATGTGGTTGTACTCAATAAATAAATAAATAAATAATTAATAGTTATTTTCATACAAAACACTTCCGTTAATACTTTCACTTATTAATTATTTTTAATGACTGACTCTTTTCCAGCTGTACGTAGCAAAATTGCCTCCGTCAGGAAGCGAACACGCTATACAATGGACCGCAGTCTCGAAACCGACCACTGTTCCAAAGGGTTTAAGTGAATCCGAAGTTCATTATATGTATTTAAATCAGGCTGGGGACGATGAAGTCAGTGAGTATAATCTATACATATAATAAAAACGTAACGAGTCGCTGTTTGTACAT
The DNA here is from genome assembly GCA_026213755.1 of Eurema hecabe. NCBI lineage: Eukaryota > Metazoa > Arthropoda > Insecta > Lepidoptera > Pieridae > Terias > Terias hecabe. The sequence continues at coordinate 8,248,412 of JADANM010006710.1, forward strand.
GGAAAACATATGAGATAAAATATTATAGGAGACCTTTATTAACGCAATAGAACCCAAAACAATGATTTTTGGAATTTTTGTCTGTTTGTTTGTGCACGCTAATCTCAGAAACGGCTCATCCTATCTAGATGGGGTTTTCAATGATATATTGTGGTAAGCTTCACTTAACATTTAGTGTTTAATTCATGCCAATCGGTTGATAAATAAAAAAGTTATGGCAATTTAAAGAATCACGTTGAACTTGCTGAACGTTTGTTGGCGCGGGTTAGGCATTTTCAAAAATGCTGCCCAGTCACTTTTCTACGCGGGCGAAGTCGCGGGCACAGCTAGTAATAAATAAAATAATAAATATTTTCACGACATTTATACACAGCGCCATCTAGTTCCAAGCTAAGCCGAAGCTTGTGTTATGGCAACTAGATAACGGAATAAATTACATATACATACTTTTCTTTTGTAAATACATACATACAATACATAGCAACACGCAGACTCCAGAAAATACAAATGTAAATGAAACTTTTTGTAATTTTACGCTTTCACAGCCAAAAGAGCTGAACCGATTGCAATGAAATTTGGTACACAGTCGGTCTAGAGCCTGTGATAAAACATAGGGTACTTTTTAACTGGAAAAAAAGGGTTATAAGGGGGGAAGGGGGGGTCAAGTAGCTAGTATTAAATATTTAATTATAATTTGCAGAGTCATTCACAGCGATACACGTGTCTAGTAGCGAAGTGAGCGAGGCGCTCGTGCTGTGGCCGCACGGCGGGCCGCACTCTGCCTTCGTCAACGCGTACTCGCTCGAAACTGCGCTCTTTAATTTATTGGGTAACTATTATTTTATTACAACAAGTGTCTGATCCGAAAACCTCTTAAAATATACCGATAGCAGGTCCTTATTCTGCTATCGTTTTGAAAAAATAACAATTTAGTTTTCCAAATAAAAGATGTGTGAGTAAGTTATGGTAACACCGTCTCGTTTACACACTCTGCTAGCTATAGGGTTTATAGAGTTTATACGTGAGTTGCCAGAATTTGTGAATTTTCTCGAATTTGTGTAAATTTTCCACTAAAAAACGTAATCTTTAAAACTTTATTGCAATGTTATTTTTAGATATAGATTTTTTATTCTTTTTTTTATTCGAAAAGATTTTTAGATAGAGAATATTACCATTCAGCATCGGACACATGTTTTGTACCACACTGTATATATATCTAGACCCGCGGTTTTGCTCGCATTTTTGCATCTTTAATCACCTAAAAAAAATCGTGTGAAAATTGGTTGAAAACCTTTAAAGATTTAAGCATACATAGAGACAGAAAAGGAAGCGATTTTTTTATACTATTTTATGGATTTCTTCCCCACACTAATAAATATAAATGGTTAAATTTCCACGTATAAACTCTTTAATATAAGATAACAAACATAAGTTGAGCAGATGGATTACATTATTTATTTTGAATTTTGATTTATAATAATTATTATGAAATATATTTGATATTTGCTTAAATTTGCATTTAAAATTTTTGTGCTGTCAACTTCATATTCTTTAGATTCGCTTTTACACAGTGTATTTATTGACAATCTTACAATTGACAAAAGTTACAATTAAATAATTTACCAAAACAAAAGTATTTATAAGAAAAGAAGTCTAAAATTTTACAAATATTTTTATTACAAAAAGAACTACATAACTAGTATATACATAAACACATAACATAAGAACATTTTAGGGTTCGCCTGCCTCCAAGTAAACTACCGGGGCTCGCTAGGCAGTGGGGATAAGTCCGTGCGGTTCTTGCCGCAGCGAATCGGCGTCGCCGACGTCGCAGACTGCAAGATGGCCGCCGACGAAGCTCTCAAACCATTCGGCACAGATAAAACAAAGCTATGCCTATTCGGAGGCTCGCATGGAGGGTTTTTGGTCACGCATTTGAGCGGGCAATACCCGGATATGTTCAAAGTGACAGTTACAAGGAATCCGGTCATAGATTTGACGTCTATGACCAATGTCACGGATATACCCGATTGGTAAGATAATAAGGTAGAAAGTAGATATATATTTCTTGTATGTGTTTGAAGTGTTGTATGTTTGACGCGTATGTATGTATTTATGTGTGTGTGTGTGTGTGTAAAAAATTTTGCGATGCAAAAATTTATCATTAGTGATTTAAGCTTTGTATGATGACGCTCTAAGATGGCCGCCGACACAAAATGGTTGAATTTTTTTTTTGTTTTATTTTATGTATACACTTATATATTACATAAGGTACAAATACATTTAATATATTATGTAGTCATTTATTCATTTTTAACAACATGTGATAACCCAATCTAAATGTGAAGCTAAAATAACTCAATACTTTAAACATTATATAACCGGCATAAAACCTGTTTATTTGGTAGTGTATTCCCCAAATTTTTCGAAAAATGCGTATATAGGGATTTACGCGGGTAAAACTAGGGGCACAAAGCCCGATTTTGATAAAAAATCTTATCAATTTCAAAATAAATAATGTAATCACATCTCAAAAGCTGTTTTTAAAAAAAAGAAAACATTTTTAAGCGCTACAGGAGTTTTTAAAAATATGTTTTTTATATTTTTTATTACTTAATTTTTTTCTGAATTTGTTTAAATTTGTTGAATAGATTAATTAGTACTTCATTCGTAACTTTGATTAACAATAAAAATAACTATTTATAGTTAATTACAAATACAAAAAGAATTACCAATCGTTTCTCTAAGTTTTTTTATTTTTTATTAATTATCATGAAATAATATTCCCCATAGGATTATCAGTACTGCGTCTCAATTTCCGCGGATCGACCGGCCACGGACAACTCAATGTATACAGTTTGATCAGACATATAGGCATTTATGATGTCCAAGACTGCCTTCTAGCAATAAAAACATTAAAAGAAAAATATATAAATAATGCCAAAGAAGAAATAAAATCAAAAATAGTGTTATACGGTGGTAGTTATGGAGGCTTTTTGTGCGCACACATGGCAGGACAATATCCGGAAATGTTTAACTCTATGGTTCTAAGAAACCCTTTAATCGATTTGGCGACGAAAGTGAACTACGCTGATAATCCTGACGGGTGAGAGTTTATTTAAAAAAAAATCTATTTTTAATTTTTACTAATATAATGTATTGGAGAAAGTTTGTATGGATGTGTGTTTTTAACTTGTTTTAGCAAAAAATACAGAACAGATTTGTCTGAAAGTTGCAATGCGGGTAGTTTGTTATTTACATTTGTATGCCATTGGGTCTCCGTGTTGCTACTATGTTTTATATTACTAGCTGTTGCCCGCGACTCCGTCCGTTGGACTTTTATATAAACGTTAACCCCCCCTTCCCCACAAATAACCCTTTTTTCCAGTTAAAAAGTAGCCTATGTTTCGTCTCAGGCTTCAGTAGCTTTAGCGTGATGAAAAGATAGATAGACAGACAGA
>JADANM010006710.1:8254123-8284451 GCA_026213755.1 Eurema hecabe
AGGCTTCAGTAGCTTTAGCGTGATGAAAAGATAGATAGACAGACAGAGTTTATAATATTTTTATGGATAGTATGGATTTATAAAATAATAATATGTGTATGTAATTTATAAATTATATGTTATCTAATTGTCACAACACAATGTCTCCTTAGCGTGGCACTAGGTGGCGCTGTATTTAAAAATTTCGTCCTGAAATATTATAATATAATTATTATTTATGTATATTGGCTCATCACATGTTGTTGATACATCAAAATTAATATCAATTTAATTTCTTAAATTATTTAAGATATTAGGCGAGTCAAATTTAAATGCTATTTTGTATTACTTACGGCCAAAAACTCATACGCAAATTAAATTTAAGCACGCCTTAAGACTCTGAATTTTGACCGATTTGTATGGCGAACTGTCAAATCGGAAGGGTTTAAGTTCTACTTAAATTTAAGTTGCGTTTCAGTATTCCGGCATTAGAATGTTATTTATTAAACTAACAATTAATTAGACGTTAAATGGGCATTTTTTAACAGCTTTCTTTATTAATGTATTTTTATTATTTGAGCTTCGTAACAAAATGGGTTTTTTTGTTAGGTCCTAACAATGTAATTATTTGTATAAAACTTTCAACGCAGGTGTTACGTAGAAGCTGGTTTAGACTTCAAGATATCAGGGCCGGTGTCTGATGAAGAGTTATTGGCTATGAGGAGGTGTTCCCCGATAGCGCACGTGCACAAGGTGAAGTGCCCCACGGCGCTGATGCTGGGGTCTGTAGACAAGAGGGTGCCCTGCTTCCAGGGTCTGGAGTACGCCAAGAGACTACATGCTAACGGAGTAAAACATAAGTGAGTTATATATAGGAGCAGCATATCTTCATTTTGGGAGAAGTCAATATTTGTTTTTTATATGATATACTAGCTGTTGCCCGCGACTCCGTCCGCGTGGACTTTCATATAAACTTTGACCCCCCCTTATAACCCTTTTTTCCAGTAAAAAAGTAACCTACGTTTAATCTCAGGCTCTTGGCCATCTGTTTACCAAATTCCATTACAACCGGTTCAGTAATTTTGGCGTGAAAGCGTTACAGACAGACAGACAGACAGAGTTACTTTCGCATATATAATATTAGTATGGACTAATGAACTGCCCCGGCTTCGTACGCTTATATGATGCATGTATACATCACTAGCAGTTGCCCCCGACTTCATATAAATTTTGACCCCCTTACAACCCTCTTTTCAGTAAATAAGTAGCCTATGTCTTTTCTCAGGTGCTAGACTATCTGTATCAAATTTCATAACAATTGGTTCTGTAGTTTTGACGTGAAAGGAGACAGACAGACAGAGATTCTTTCGAATTTTCTCAATTATATTGTAATATTTATATCTTTTCAGGGTGTTCATGTACGAAGATAATCATTCATTGCGGTCCTTGAGCTCGGAAATGGATAATCTGATTAATGGCATGGATTGGTTCTTAACGCATTTAAAAGATTAAAAATAAAAATATATATAAGAATAATGTATCAAAAATCGTTTTATAATACTGCCATCTGTTGGAATAAAGTGAAACCCGTTTAGTGTTGCCAACTTTTGTAATGTATTTTTTTTTTATTTAATAAGAAGAGTTTTTAGTAGCTTGTTACTTACCGTGTATTTTTCTAAAAGGGGTTTAAAATAAAATTATCAAAAAAAAAGCTTGTTTTATTGCTATTTCCAATAATTTATTGGAACTTGACTCCTAAATAGTTATTATCAATTATTAATATATAAGGACTATGCAATGTATAATCATAAGTAAAAAAATCGTAAATAATAAAATAAAAATATCAAGATGTTAATTCAGAAAGCAGCCCTCAACATATTAAGATTCGGAAATACCCTGTTTTCGATATTTTATTAGTTATGATCCTATATTATACTCATCTAATAAATTTAAAATCATTACAATTGCTTCAAACATTATCGAGTAACCAATTTATTTCTACGTGTATAAACTCATACGTGCGTCACGTGCAAAGCCAGGACGGAACGCTAGCTAAATAAAAACCATAATGCGTTACGCTACTAAATGTCATTAACCCCACCAATAAAACACTGGAGCCAATAACAATATAACGTCTAATTATGGTCACTGCTTAGGGTGACAGGTGCACACGACATGTGCAATATGGCCACCCTTTGACATGCTCTATGGTAGCTCTAGATTTCCCGTCAAAAACGTTTCGTATCTAAACTTCATGATATCAATTTTTTAATTTTTAAAGGTGAAAAATTAAAACGTCCTCTTCTGATTAAATATAAGTGGGATTAAGGAAACTTTTGTATGTGATAATATTAATAGTTACATATTTTGTGAATTACGGGAAGCGCTCAATGATAATATATTAAATAGATATGTTATAAACGCTCAATATCAATATCGCGCTTAATTTGATAAATGCGTAATTATTATTTTTTTTATCACAAATGTAGTCAAACATACAACTAGTCTCTATATTGAAAGACTTGAATCGTCGAAGTACGAAACGATAATAATTGAATTAGCTCATTTGCTTTCAAAGTTTATGTTGAGAACCTGTAAGAAATTAGGCAGAAAATTACAATAAGAAATTATTTATTACACTATTTATTACATATAGATTTATTATACCATAAATTACATATTAGTTTTAATTATACAACTATCTTATAATATTTATCATTAATTTATTTATTTAGTTTTATCACCTTTGGCCAAAGTTCGCCATGTTTTTTTAATTGGCGCCTTTTTTTGACCTCAATGGCTACGCTCCAGTAGTATTCTAATTTCTTCAACTTAATATCCCTACGCGTGTCCCCTTGTAATTGTTTTACAAACCATTTGATTCAAGTGAGGGGGATGCTACAATTTTCGGCTTCATTTACACAATACGTATGGAGTATTATACACTTGAGTTGTCAGACATGTGTTCTAAATAATCACCTGCATATTACGATGCATTAAATTTTTATTGGTTGTTGATATTTTTATATTTTAACTATATAAATGTACGACAACAACAATTCATAAGTAGAAATAAAAAAAAAACAATATTTTGGACATTTGAATAGTTGTACAAGCATAGAAAAATTGGTATTATAATTATTCATGAATCGATAATGATAATCGTCGTCTAGGCAAGAGATGATTTTTATTAAAATATGAAAATATGTATGGATAAAGTCTCGGGATGGAACTAGTACTGAGAAATAAAAGCTTAACAATAACTTCGGTGTCAACAGCACGAAAAAGCCTCGCCGAGTTCACGACCTTACGTCATTAATCAAGTTGCTAAAGTTAATAACATTGAACCTACTATAACGATATAAAATAAAAACTGGTTAGAAATAGAGTATTAAAGATGTATAATATATTAAGTATCCTTTTTCATAGTTGGAACTCCTTGGTCTTCCTCTTGAGAATGCATAATGCACACACACAAGCAAACACATACATGCACACAATGGGATAAAAAAGGAAAGGATAATTTTAAACTGTTCACCAAAAATATAGATGTACACCTATGTATAAATCTCTAAAATATTACTTTTAACCCCATAAAAATTTTCTACTGCAATTGAACTACTTGGACAACAAACTATGATACGACAAACAGCACAGTAAATATTCTCATAAAACAGAAAGTATATTTTTCTCTCACAAAAAATACTGATTGTGCACCAATATTCCTAATTGTTACACATTATACATTTTAGTATCGGACCTCCATTTAAACGGTTTTATACTACTTTTACGTTACTCTAATAATTATCATTGAAGAACAAATAATCAAATTCTTACAACGTTACTTCTAAAAAATACATTTATTAACATACTTCTAAAAAGAGGACGTTCTCAATTCGTCTGTATGTATAATATTTTTTTTTATGTATTTTCACCGATATTTTCGTCAATTATTGACAGATGTCAATTTTTCTTGTTGGATAGAGGTCACTTCGGAGGAGGTCCCATTTTAACGATATCAGGGTCTGATGATGGGAAACCAGAGAAATCGAGGGGAACTTTCAAAAATTGTATGGGCGACTAGCGCGTTTATAAGTTTTTCAATTATCTTATGTAAACACTTTAATTTTAATAGTCTGGAGTAGGTATGATGATGGATGTCTCCATCAATCGAGGGAATCGAGGGAAATCCTCAACGATTTACGGTAGATACCTTGTGTTTGAGCTTGAATATTTTGTATTGATAAGGACTTTACATCTAGATGGGTTGTGGCTACCATAAGCTATGCTGAAGACTTAGGATAGCGTAAAAAACTCCGCAACGGTAAACAGTAGTTACCTTGTCTTTGAACTTAATTAATTTATATCGCTAAAAAATTTGCACCCGTGTGGCTTAGAAGAGGGTAATTTTTAACTGTTCATAGGTTAGATTTTCTAACCTAAACCTAAAAAATTACTTTAACACAAAAAAAGTGGAAGCCAAAAACAGGCAAAAACCAAAACGGGGGCGTCCAACAAAGGCAAAACGCGCTTTATTGGTGCAATAATAAGAAAAAATACTGCAGTGAATTGGTGTTTGATTTTAATATATTTTGCAGTATATGATCTGAAGTAAAACTAAAAAAATAAATGCTTCTTTTCTAATTAGGTGTAACATTATTTTTTAAGAATTGCAACTGTTATTAAATAGGTGCCCATTATAAAATATTTTGATAAACACATTTTGGTGCACAATTAGTATATATGGCAGATGAAAGGCAAAATTAGATGTAGAAAATTTGAATAAATTGAGGCAAGGTTAAATACTACCCAAAAGGAAATATATAGCTATATATACAATAGTATGGTACTATTTGGTGAAAAACTTTCCCGTATCGTAGGTAGTTAAATGGGAAAGTTTAGAAAAGGCGACTACTGAAAACCAGTGTTCCGGGTGCAAACACGGAATTGTTTTAAAAGTTTTAAAATGTTTTAGAAGAAGCCAAAGAAAGAAATTTGTTGCTGACCATTATATAAAAAAATTCTTAAATGAGTTAAGGCAAACCAAGTCCTTCTTAAAAAACACTAAACATTATCTTTCTTTATGCATTAAAAAAAAAATTCCCGCGCCCGGTGACGTTGTTTTTTTTAGTTTGACGTTTGTGTAGTGAAGCGAATCGCGCCCCGTACCAGGCTTCCGCGTCCCGATTGTGCACCCTCTCCGTACATAATTGCTTTGTCTCTTGATAATGCACCGCACTACGCACACAATACTACGAAAATAACCTTTAAAAGCTAACCTAAGCTAGCTTTTACCCGCTACGTTACCTGAAAACTATATAAACTAATAATATGTTGTTGAAAGTTTTTATAAAGCGCTGATTTTCGTGAACTACTGGTTCCAATAAAAAAACCTTTTGGTGTTTTTCACTTTTTTTACACATTTTCCGCTGATGCTTCGCTCCTGGTCGCAGTTTTACCTATATAAAGGCTTCCTCGATAAATGGACTGCTCTACAAATTTTTTTAAAATTCAAAGCAGTAGTTCCCGAGATACGCGCGTTCAGACAAACAAAGGCTTTCTGCTTTATAATAGATATTAATATAGCTTGCATTAAAAAAACAATTTTAAAGCAAACAGATTGACAATAGACTTCGTCTCTATTATGAAGTAGACATATCATACCTATAAGTATGAACAATAATATTACAACGTGATTGCTAAAAAAACATGTCGCTTCCTCAAACAAGCACTTATAATTATGGCTGTGGTAGTTTTCTAACCCTCTACAATAACAATGTACCTAGTTATATTTTTATAAGGTAGCTATGAGTAACCTAAGTAGTAAATTTGTTTAGTTGTTCGGGAAAATGTGGAAAGAAACATCGACTTGGAAATATAATATACTCTATCTGCTATCAGTATATGTATACTGAACAGTTACAGTATGTAAAAAATTAAAAAATAAGTTGTTGCTTTTAAGCAAATGCCTCAAATAATTAAAACATTGTTTAGTCAGTTACAGTAATTAAACGTTATTTTTTAATCAGCATCATGGTGAACATCTTCTTTATTTAAGTCCGGATAAAGAGGTAAGTTTTATTACAGCATAAAATACCTACTGCTGTATTAGCCCAATGCAATAATAATGAATCGGTGCACTGTTAGAACATACATTTTTTACATTGAAACTGCGCTATCGATTTTGATAAAACTTCTCTGCGACTGTTTTCAATCAAAATATTATTAAAGTTAGAAGAAACTTCTTAAGCATTTTTTTATGAAATTGCTTATGTGCTATGTCTCATATAAAATATCTAATTTAAAACAAATGACGTCACCAAGCCTAAAGCTACAATGAACATAAAATATTCGTCTATTGTAATTGTAACAGCGAGTTAATTGTCAAGAACAAGGATGTACCCGCAGTCTCCGATAACAAGCACCGTGACTAATTGTCTGAGCCGCATGCGGGCAGACTCCTCACGGAAAAATATCGATCGCCACCACCTGTTCGGACAGGGCGCACCTGCGGCGCCGCGCACAGTCCCGCCACCACTCGCCCGAACAACACCGAGCTGACCGGCCCCGCCGACGTCACGCCGTCCGCTATCGATCCACCACCACGCACCACCCACGCGCCAGCCCGCTGAATCATCGCCAAATGTAACATGCATATCACGTCGAGCCTGTCCCCCGCCTCCGGCGAGATGCTGGACGCCAACTACGACGAATCCACCCAATTCTTCGACCACGCTGTCCCGGAGTCCTCGCACACCGTCGAAATTGAATATGTCTACGAACAGCCGCATATGTACGCGCAAGAAGACACGCAATCGCTGGACCGGTTTCCCAAGAAGATGCGCCCGAAAAGAGTCCGCGAGGAGCCTGAAACTGACTTGACGAATCTGAACTGGCTGCAGAACATCACGAACATAATGTCTGTACCACAGTTTCCTATATCTCCGGTGTCTCCTAATCCTCCGATGAAGCCTCAGACTCAGAGCACGAGGCTGGAGAAGTTCAATCAGACGATAGCGAAATGCCAAGAGGATTTTATGGAGAACCGCGAGGAATATAAGACGAACGCGGAGAAAAAGCCGCCTTACTCCTACAGCACACTTATATGCATGGCCATGAGGTACAACAACGACAAGATGACGCTGTCTTCTATTTATTCTTGGATCAAAGACAATTTCAAATTCTACCGGAACGCGGACCCTACGTGGCAGGTTAGTTTCCAAGTAGCTTATCATTAATGCTTTTACAAGTGGTAAATCCTGTGCGTGATAAATCCTAATTGGTTTAGATAACGTTTGTAATAACGTTTTATTAATAAAAGAGTTCGAGTGTTAGCTTTTTAAACATTACATGTGGTGGTCATGACTGAGTGAGTACGGGGAAATAGAATTATAGGGTCTGTTAGCAAAGCAGCTGGTGTATGCTGCGAGTGTTTTAAGCGAAAAACGGTTACGCGTCATCATTTTAAAATATTTTAATAGTTCTTTTTTATTAGTGCAGAGAGCAATTGGCGAAATAATTATGATAAAGGAAAACGACTTAAGAAACTTTTGCTATTTATAGTGATGTAGGTATTTAGTACTTATATAAAAAAAAATGAAATGTACGTTTTAAAATTTTTGAAGATTGTTGTAACAAAATCTCAAATAACGGGTACTAAACACAGGATAGTATACTTCTATAATGAATTCGCGTAAAGATATGAATATGAATCTTTATATTTTTTTTTTCAGAACTCCATACGCCACAACCTATCGTTAAACAAAGTGTTCGTCAAAGTCGCCCGATCGAAGCAAGAGCCGGGCAAGGGAGGTTTTTGGAAGCTTGACCTTGCTCACTTAGAGGGCACGAAGCGTATATCAAACAGGCCTCATAAGAAGAAGAAAACCGAGCAAAAACAAGACCCGAAAACCATAGAGGATAGAATCGCTGTAGCCAACATCCCACAGATAGATAATCAGATGATGGAAGGCATAACGAATGACATACGTCAAGCTGTCACTCTACATTTGCCGGAATTGTCTTTGCCCTTACCGGATATGGATGTAGACCCTAATATAGGCGCTAATGTCATCGTGGAACCAGCAGTACCACCTCCTTTGATTCCTGATGATGATCTATCGTCTTTGCTCCTTAACCCAACTGACTGGGATGACTTGCAATTGGATATGTTGAACTCCTATCTGGACCCCTGTTTCAAGTAAGTTCCTTTTTACGCAACCGTGCTTGATATGGGTACATTTTGATAACGTTTGAACTTGTAAATTTTTCTAGTCAAAGTAAATCGTATTTAATGTAGGATATGTAGGGAAATAGTAAGTGTTTTAAAATACTAGGGGATTAATGCTTCGTATAATTCATAGAATAATAAATTCGATATACTATGTATACAAAATAATGAATATTAAAAATATCTGAACAGTATCAGTAAAGCAATAGTAGTAACAAATACGAATTTGCATTATTCAAAAGTTTTGCTCAAAACAGCTCATTATTCAAAGAAATTATAATATTTACTATATTTATATGTGACGCAATAAAATATATATCTATGATAAGTAAAGAAAATTAAAAGTCTACAAGCTTTTAAATTTTGTAGATAATCTTTACCGCTCAGTATTAAATAATAATTGTAAAATAATTTTAAAAAGTGATTAAATATATTTGAGTTTTTATTAAATAATTGTAAGGATTATTTGTTTAGAAATACGATGTCGATTTTATCAGACAGTCCGTCCAGTATTGTATAGAATACGTTTCATGTAAACTTTTGCTCAGCACAAATTATTCTATATTTGTAAATAATAAACGTTTATTGGCTTGTTTGATTAAGTGTTAAAATAAATGTTCTCTTAAAGATGAAATGAAATTAATTACGATTTTAAAACATTGAGCTGGTAATCAAAATATTTTTATATTTCTCATTGTGGTTCATAGTTTTAAACATTTGCTGGCGTCGATTTTCAAGGCTTATATATTCTGACGATTTATAGAAAGAATAGACCTATTTGAAAATGGTATTACGTATTGTATTGTCTATACACAAATAATTTTGAGCGTTCTCGTGCCTTTTAAAATAAAATAATAAACCTTGATGAAATTTGAAATGTACTTAATTTTGTATATAAATTTATAACATATTTAAAAGATTAAAAGACGTCTGCGTCGTAATTGAAGTACTTAACGGTTTCACTTTTGACTTATTCTTATCTATTGTTGTCTTTGTACCTATGTCGTAATCTTCAGTATTAATAAGTAGCTACCTATTTAAAAATAAAATAACTGTTAACACTAATAGTGTTCGTTGTGAAAATTTTGTACTATGCACAAATTGTAGTTGTAAGTTGTAATAAAGACTTAGTTTAAAGACAATGATATTATATAATAGATATGTTATACCCATATAAATCAACCGAAAAATGTGTTGCGGACGGCTTCGGCATCAAGTGAAAACTATAAAAAAGAGATAAACGATAAAACGAACAAGAGAAAAAGAGTCTTAGTTATGATGTTTTTGCGTCTTCAACATTTTGCGCTTATAACATATCTATTTAATATAATAGTTTAAAGAGCAATTTCTTAACGATAGGTCTTGAAACGTCATTTTGTGGCCTTAAAAGTTATTATCTTTGAAACAAGAGGCCTTTTCTATAAGTATGTATTAATAAAGTATTGTCGTATGGTACCTAGGTACTAACAGTTGCTGTTTATAATTGTACCAGTACCAACTGATTTCTTAAATTTAATAATAATTATTCGTCTTAAATTCAAAGAGATAGTATAGCTTTTTTATTGTCTCATGTGGTGGGTTGTATTTTAACGAGTCAAATTCGTTGTATCGATTTAAATATGAATTAGTCGTGATCAAAAAATGAAAAAAGGCAATTTAATTCTATAAGTGTAGGTACATATTTAAGATAACGAATTTTTTGTCAATAATTAATTTGTTATCATTTTTTTTTTTGCATTTAATATCTACTTTCTCGAATGATAAAATCCAACTTTTTTTTAAATTATATATAGATTAAACGTCATGGTAAAATTATGTATTATAAGTTAAACGGTAAAACACCATTCCTTCTAGACTTAAAAAGGATAGAATTAGGATTTTAAATGTTTGTTAAGTCCATTAGATTAAAATTACAAAATGTGTAAGTCTTATTTAGAATTCAATTCTTTCACGAATATTCATATAAATGTTTCAAATTGATTTTGAAAGAACGAAGGTTCTTGAAAACATATGTAGGTACGTTGTCTCAGAACTTTACTTTTTTTTTAATTACAAGATGATACATTTTGACAATTGGTGTAGTCATAAGGATGCATAGACCAGTAGAAATCCAGTCTTATTTTTAAATTTGTTTTCTTAATAATTGAAGTCGGTTGCCGCTTTTGTTTAAATTTTGTAGTACAGTTTCTATAGATTCAAAACATTTGTCTACAGTTTTGTTCCTTCTAGTCTTTTAGGTTATATATTTTTAGTGTCTTTGTAATAAATAATTAATATAACAATTAGTGTTTTTTTTAGTTTTAGTAATACTATGGTTGTTTAAAGTTTACAATAGCTCAAATATGTATTAGAATTAGCGGTAGTATAGATGTATGACAAATAAAACAATATATTATATGGAATGTATTTTATTTCTTGCCCTAACCGTTTTAAATTAAGGCCAAAATCTCATTAGTCCACCTATGTGACACCGGAACTTTATTGAAGTCTGCTTCAGATGACATTCATGATTGTGTCACTACCTTTTTACCTTTCTCAAAAGGAAGCGCCATCTTCATAAAAAAAAAACCTTTCTCAAAGATTTGATGTCAATTGTCAAATCAAAAATGGCGGGCTCTCTGCGCGACTTTTTGTCCGTTAATAATCTTTTCTAAAAAAATATTTCTTTATTTTTTTAAGGCTTAAAGGCTTAAAGCCTTTTTCCACTGAAAAATATAACTAAAGACGTGGCTGTATGGGCTCAGTCCCTTTGCCTTCCCACTAATGGGAAAATTAAACTAAAGAAGAAGAAGATTTGATGCCAAGAAGTTGTATTGAGTTGAATCAATATTACAAGCGCGAATAAATATTTTAAGATTCATCAGAATAGTAGAGATCGCTACATGCCTCCCGTTGTGGATGATTGAGATATGGCCTTTAAATAAACGTAATACATTGTGACTAGACCCACGCTAATACTTTGATAGGTTTTTGTTTTATTATACGAATAAAATGATGAAATCTTTGTGTAATAATTATATCACTAAGTACCTAAGTCATTGTTGTTTTGTACATATAACATCAAAATATACGTGTAAAATAGATTAATAATAAAAATTTTACCTATATAAAATCTCATTCGTAACCATACTAGGGATTTTTAATAAGTTAACATTTCTTTTTTCATTTTTGTTTGGAAGTACAAGTTTGTATCCAGCAAACAAATTCTATGAACAAATTCATTTAAAAAACTTTTACGATTACTAACTGGTTGTTTTATTTTTGTTTTATGTTTTATATTTTCCTCGAAGAATATGCTAGCCATTAGAGCAATAGCGGCATTGATATTTCCGCCAGGTAAAGTTGGCAACACTGAACCATCGACTACGTATAAATTGTCTATGCCTATGACTTTAAATGAATTATCTACAACTGCAGTCTCGTCATCTGGCAGCCCCATGGAGCAAGTCCCAACAGGATGAAAGCTCGATAACGTCAAATGTCGGATATAACATTCCAAGTATGAATAAGAAAAAAAATCATGGGTTTCGCATCCAGGAAATGGAATGTCATTCAAAAACGCGCCAAATGACGTCATAGTTTCTGTAGATACTAATTTTTTAACCAATTTTACTCCTTCTATAATCGTATCAATGTCTTCTTTTCTAGTTAAATAATATGGATTTATAGACGGAGGCATATTTGGATCTTTACTTTGTATATTCACTTCACCTTTGCTTACTGGATGTAAGATGGTCACTAAAATTGTTATCGCATGCTTATCGAATATCTTAGCGAAATAACTGTGCCACGAATCATGTTTTAACATAAAGCTTTTTCTTAAATGGCTGCCACGATCCGTACTAATACCAACTGGCAACACCATGAATTCTACGTCAGGTTGTGTATAATTTTTTGTAGAGAGAAATCCAATAGCCTCGCACCCCGGCGTAGTGTAAGGTCCTTTACCATTAAAAAAATATTGAAAAATATGCCACGGATTTAAAAAAGTAAATGAATTTATGGATAAAGTTTTATCAAACAGTACTAAATCCAAGCCTGTGCCGATATGATCTTGTAGATTTTTTCCTACAGGCAAGTCTTTAATTACAGAAATATTTAAAGATTCTAACAGTTTCTTTGGTCCAATACCAGAAAGCTGCAATAACTTAGGACTATTGAAAGTCCCAGCAGATAAAATAACACTTTTCCTAGCATATACCTTTCTATTATCAGCTAAATGGACACCAATACATTTTTGATTACTTAATAATAACTTATCTACTCTCATATTAACTCTAATGTGCTTTAAAACTTGATCAGAAGTCGCCCATCTCTTCCCGTTTACTTGAGACACTATTGGCTTACGGAAACCTAAATCAAAATCATCACTTAATTCCATATATCCTAAATCTTCCGCTGCCTTTAAGATTTTAGAAGCTAGCTCACTTGAATATCTTAACTCGTTAATATGAAGAATGTTCTTCTCTATGTAATTGAATTGTTCTTTGATGTATTCTTCAGTATATTTTCCGTGGAACCAGCTGGCATAGTGTGATAGGTTGCCTCTAACGTGAATCATGTTGTTGAGTTTTGAAGATCCACCAAGTATCTTTCCTTGTATGTAGTTCCATTTCTAAAAAAATAAATTAATATACACTTAAAAAGACCGTACCAACAGTTTAAATCAATAGTTATGAGTAGGTGTGCAAATATTCAAGGTATAGGTTATGTGATAAAACTATTTTTTAATTAAGTAATTTATTTTAAATAAGTAAACTTTGAGTGTCGCAATTCCTTACGTTTTACCTGTTTTTTGCGTGAAGTAAAAAGCTCTGTTTTAGTATTATATGAGTGTAAAATATTTATATACTCTTTAAATAACATAAAAATTAGTATACATAATTGAATTCCAAAATGAATTCTCATCAATCTAAAGACTATATTTAATAATAATAATAAATTATAAAATACATACATTTCCCTCCATTGCTTGACAGGCATTTATCTGTGGTTCCGTCTGGTATTGCCAGTCATAAACCGATCCATGCAACAGAGGTCCAAATATTGGGATCTCATACAAAGGATTACTGCTGCCACCTGCTTCTATCACTATAAAGGTGTAGTTAGTCTCTGTAGCTAGTCTATGAGCTATAAGGGATCCCGCTGTTCCCGATCCAACTGTAAAACATTGGCAATAAAATTAAAGAAACTCTTATTAAAGATATAGCAACCCAATTTGTACATGGTGAATAAATCTTTAAAAAATCGAATCAAATGTATTGAGTACCAAAAAAATTATATTAGAAAATACATTGTTAAGATCACGACATAGTAGAAAACAATGCATGTATAATGTCTGTCTGTTACTATGTTATGCAAATTCTTTGAAATAATACAATAGATTTTGATGCGATTTTTAAGAGGCGTACGTAGCCGATAACGTTACACAAAAATCTTGTGTTTAAAATTCGTTCAAATATTTTATGAACAATGTATTAGTCTACTGAAAACTTTAATAATTGCAAGAGTAGTCGGAATAGCTATTATTAAAGTAAATAATTAACTCACCGATGATATAATCATACTCATTTTCAATATCACGTACCGACCACAACTTATCTGTGTAATAAACAATATAAATATATATGGAAAAAATATTCACGCAGAGGCTAAACAAGAAAAACTGAAACATGTAAACTGGTGACATTATTTATAAATAAATAAGTATTATATTTAGTTCTTTCTTTAAATTCTTATTAAAAAATTAGGTTATGTTAGTGTTTACATTTTTTGAACAGCTGTGTCTTACTTTGACACATGCCAAAATTTTGTAGAGAATAGAGATGTCATTATTGTAAGTATAGATTATAAATAGAAAATATTACAGCGTAAGGATATAAAAAATGAAATTACAAAATGTGCATATAAATTATATTACAATATACAAAAATTCTCTTATTAAATAAGTAAAATCTGAGGTTCCAATTTTAGCCGATCTATTGTTTCTTGGGGCATACAATACGTAGGATTAACTCGTTTGATACTCGTATTACCAAGTAGAGATAAGCCTGCTAGGCCAAATAAAGTGTGGAATGGGTCTGGAATATCTCCGGGACGATCACTGAAACCTCCAGTCTCAGCGTCTTGACAAGCTAGGATATATTGTTCTAGATTCTCTTTATCCACCCAGTGTATTCTATTGAGCATTGACAGGGATGACATCACCCACCTGAAATTAATTTTAATGTAATATCTACGAAACACATTTATCAGTACAATCAGTATAGCTATTTCAGAGCCTATTGCGAATAAAGAATAAAAAATAAAATAATAGTAGACATATGCAACTTAAAATTTAGTCACTAATCTCATACCATGAGTAACATAAATCAGGTAATTTTTCTGGTCTTCCATTGAGTCCACCGCTAGGAAGCTGGCGTTCACACAACCACCAGGCTAACTCGTCGGCTTTTAATGCATCCATCCGTTTGCAAATAGACAGGGTTCCCACACAACAATAGATTAAACCTGTAAAGTGAAGCTTTTAACATCTCCATCGATAAGATTCTTCATTACATTTCTATCCATTTTTAATATAACATGTATATAACAAGTTTGGCTTTGTTTGACTACACTATCTAATACATTTTTGGAAGTCATATAAAAAATTAATGAGGGATTGATTATTTTATTTTGTAATTTATTTGAATTAATCATGAGTTGCTATTGCTATATGTTTCTGGTCACTATTTTAAAATCTATTATTTAAACTCACCAGCATGACTCTCAGAACCAGGTTTAGACCCAAAGCCTCCGTCAAAGTTCATACAACTGATAACAAAGTCTACTGCCTTGCTCACATCGATGGCGTCCATGCGGTTAAGCAGAGATAAAGCCATGACTGCACAAAATGAAAACCTTGTATCTACTTCACCCCATTTGTCACCTGAAACATTAAAAATATTTTATGGAAAGTATGTATGTCTTATTTTTGTCAATTTTATATAACAGGTAACACAGGTTTGAATAGCATCTCTGCTTTGAACTAGCTCAAGGCGAAATGTTAGTAGTCTTTAATATTAAATAGGAAAATATATTATAACTAAGGTGAGTAAAGGGAAGTTTTGTTTATACCTTTATTTAAATACTAGCAGACCCGCGCCCACTACGTTGGGTATAATGATCCTTTATTTATATAGCCTATGACACTCAGCAACAATGTGGCTTTCTATTGGTAAAATAATTTTTAAAATTGGTTCAGTAGATCCCGAGATTACCCCTAACAATTTAACAAACACACAAGCTTGAATTCTTTATATATTAGTATAGATGAACAGTTAGAATAAGTTTTGATTTGTTTGTATCTGAGATTTTCATATGAAACACCTGGCGTAGATTCAGTTTACATATTCTTGCTGGCCACATGTGTATATGTAATACATAATTTTCTTACCAAAGAAACTACCATCTTCCTGTTGCATTGCGGCTACAAATCTGACAACTCCATCAATATCGATTGCATCTAATCGGTCATACATTGCTAGAACCTGTAATCACATTTTTTCACTAATTAATCTAATCCAACTTAACCTCATCTTTATAAAAGATACAAAAGCATAATTATTGGATTTGACCTGACTGTATTAAAAAACTAATTGTTTATAATTTTTTTTTCATAGTGGCTTGTTTTTAAGGATAAAAATAATGGGTCAGAGGTAGTTGAAAACAGTTCCTTACCTGAACAGCACTCAAGGTATAAAGCATGTGTGGGTCATGTCCATTGCTGGCCGAAATTCCTCCACTCTCAGCATCTTGACATGATGTGATGAATTGCACTATTTCGTCTTTAGGCATTCTAGAAATTTCATAAACATCTGATAAGAATTTTTGGTATGGTAATGTATCTAATTTATGTTTGGTTAGATTAAATATTTTGTAAAATCATAATCCTTGTATACGAAGTATTGGAATATAGAATAAGAAACCAGAATGGTAATAAACATAACTTATAGAAGAAGTTAACATAGACTTAGGTCGATATGAATATTAAAATGTAGTTTCGAAAATTCTTAACATGACTTTAAACTGACCTGGAAGATTGGTCCATAAGTTCCATCGCTGTAAGACTCCAGTAAATACCAGACATTCGTAAATACTCAGTCATGCAATATTCAAAATCATCTTTATTGAGACCATATCCAGCTAAGTAATCAGAGTGCTTTTGCAATAGTAAAGTTTTCGGTCTGTCCGCAGACAAAACAACATCTTTGGTTTTAAAAGACATTTTAAACCTCAGCCTACTTAAAAGGTTTATCGTTTTGTTAACTTTAGTTTTGAGATCAATTATATTATTGGGCAAAAATATTTAACTTAACTTCGAATATTTATCCCATAGGCCATAACCCATGTCCCATTGTCATCTGCTGTCATAATATGTCAATGTCAATTTCGATTCGTCAAGAAATTATCCATTATACGCATAATCACTTGTTTTGTCCTTTAATAATAATACTATGTTTGGAATCGTCAAAACAAAAAATGTTTTATGTCTATTAAATTATTGTGAAAAATTTTCGTGGAAAAATTCGTTTGGATGTTAGATTTTTAAGAGTAACATGATTTCTTTACATTTTACGTCACCTTACTTTTGTTTAGTCATAAGTATAATATTAATATCATAGTCTTAATAGTATACTATAATATTATATTTTATACTATACTATCTATATTTATTAAATATATGCTATCCTTTATTTGGTTGTTTTCTAACTTCATTATTCAAATAAACTAAACACCATGATTGACAATAAGTTTTAGTGATTAGTTTCAGAATAAACTCGAATAGATATTCAAGTACTATTGTTTGCTTACTCAATCAAGTTCGACAGAAGTTAAGAGGTCACGATGAAAGGTTACAGTTCATAACTTATTAGGACCGTCAGCTTGCATAAATAAATAAAATTATGCATATTAAATTACTAAGAAGGTAAGTGTGCTCACGTTATTAGAAAATTGTGATTGAGATCCCGATAATCATAGAGTATAAATAGTATGTTAGTTCAAGACGTATATTGTTACATGAGTGACAAGTTAAAATAATTGAAAAAGTTGAAATACTCATAGGTAAGCATGGTTCCTTACGTTAACCAAAGAGATTTTTATTGTTATTACAATTTTATTAAACTCAACTCAATAAACCCCTTTAAATAAGAATTAATTATTAAACTATTTAACATACAATTCACAGGTAATAAAAGTTGTAAAATATATATTAAATAAATTTTATTGAGATAAATACATTGTTTTCCTTAAGTATTCCGTAAAGAATTACGGATTTCCAAAATCCACTAGACATAAAATGATAATCACGATAATCAAACAGTCATCAAGCAATTAGCTGTCACATAAAAGATAAGATATCTTTACAGCATCTCATTACATACTACATAGCTCAAAAAAACCGCGCACAGATAACTACTATCACTGATACAGGGCAATAAACAACAGGGTTGACCGGTCGATAACGGTTATTGACATTAGGATGTATCCATAGAGAACTTTTTCTTTTTTTAAAGTAAAGTAACATACAGGTCCTTAGTTTGAGTTTTTAATACTTTGGTAAAATGCAATGCAATCTAAATTCAAAATAGTAAAATGTAATTTTAAATTTAGTAGAATTTCTGAGACTATAAAAATAAAAGCTGTTGATATTAGATAGATCATAAAATATACTTCATGTAAATTATATTTTAAAATTCCAAAAGCACTTAATCCTATAGGTTCTACATATTATCTAGTAAGAACCGTAACTCCACGAGTTTTATAGCTTAGCTTAATAAAATTTTACATTATACATTTTAAGGGCTTATTAATATATTTTCCTTTCCATATGTTTTCCAAAATTAGTTCAAGTTTCATGCCAAATTTAACTTAGGTCTTCGGAAAGTATTGTAAAATTTGTTTTTTCATAAAAAATGCCGATAAGCCGATGCCGATAAGAATCTTAAAAACAAAATCAATTAAGAATATTTGAATTATGGTTAGTTTAAAACTATTTCAATGTAATTGTTTTTAATTCCATTACCCTCAAATCGTACTTAAATAATTTTAAATAAAATATTTAATTTTTAATTTACCCACTGTAAAAAGAAATCATACATTTTCAAAATCAAAACAAAATGTATAAAACCTTTTTCGTACTTATATCAAAATATATGGCAGGCAGGTAACAAATTCACAATGGCGGCAATAAAATCGTTTTAAAATGTCGAACAGTAAAATGGAGTTGCGAGTGTAGCTAATTGGCGGGAACCTGCGTCAGCTGTGGCGGTTTTAAGGTGCAATTTAATATGATTGTTTGATAGTCTATGTAATATATCAAGTTAATGTAAGTATAAATTTAATTGATCACTTTAGATTTACTGTTTTTAACATTTATTTGCGTCAATTGAATAGAATATTTTTATTATTCTTATTTCTTGTTTGAGATACTTTCTATTGTAGTATTATAGATATTGTAAAAAAATTCGAGTATCATTAATACACTACAGGCCCACGTCACCAGGTGACCTATCTAGAACGATATAAGAGCATAAAATAATAAGATTCAGCACTATGACGTCACTTGTAAGCTGTCCAACTGAGTGCAGGTGAGAATTCTAAAGTACAACAAGTAGAGAGAGTACATTATTGGTCACATATTTTTGTACGGCATTTTTACCACTGATAGATAGATTAAAATATTAAGAAAACGTGCAGTGCCTTAAAAAAATGGGGCTCCAAAAAGTCAGAAATTTTATTTATTTTCCCACAATCACCGGGGTAAATTTGGTCAATTGATTTCCATTTTTTCCATTAATTCCGCAACCCCGTACAAAATTCAGGCGACATGGGGAAAATTCGAGGGTAATTGTTCTTTCGAATTCGAATCTTATTATTTTATGCCGTAGTGTCGAGATGTTTTGTAAAATGAAACGTAATTAAATTATAATTGATGTCTGAAATTGACCGACATTAACATCCGCAATGCAGCGCAGCTCACAAAGGCATAGAAAAGCCTCCTGCGGACTTTTGCACTCCTAGTACTTCGAGATTCGACGCATTTCATTTACATTAATAATAATTACCCAGGAATTATTATTATTTCGCGAAAAACATTAAATGTAAAAATGTCAAGTCTCTCGATGCAGTCTTTTCATCGTTAAAAGTTTTGAGATCTCATAGGAGTTAAGTCCTAATCAAATAATTTAGTAATTGTATCAATAGTTTTATTTATATAATAATTATAGTGACTTGGCAATGAGCACAGATTAAAAGGTGCTTGCTTCCTGAAATTATGTTAGCTTACATTTGATCCTTTTTATCTTCCCTATTTTTTAGTACGTATTTATGATCAAAGATTGACCTATACTTGGACAAATGGCATAATCCACGAAGTGGCAGCTGCCAAGAACAAGAAAAAAAAATTTAAAACGATCCAATTACAAACACCCTTTTAAAATTATATTGATTTCTTAGATAAGCATTTCTTAATAAAATATTTTTTATGTTAGAAAATACTTCGAAATCCAGTCCCCTGTATTGTTTCTCATTAGCGCTGAGATTATTGAGTAGACAACAGAAATATGCTAGCGGCAAGCTTCTTGTTTAAAAAGATTATGTTAATTAATTTACCAACCGATAGCAAAGAAAAAGGTCTTAATTGGTCTGCAATTTTTCTATTAAAACTAAAAACATGTTCTATTGTTCAAATTTTCTAAATACAAGTAAAACAAAGTCGGTTATTTTGTTGGGTTCCTATTTAGGTTACCTTCTAATACGTAATTATATAAAACTTAATAACATCTTACACTTTATAGGTATATCAATACTAGCTTTTGCCCGCGACTCAGTCTGCGTGGACTTTCATATAAACTTTGACCCCCCTTTCCCTCCGTTATAATCCTTTTTTCGTACATTTTTTCATACAAATGTTTTTTCCCGCTTTCTCCCTACCCCGTGGGATTTTGCGAAATCGTGTTGCAAATAACCTTTAAATTTACTAAGGTACCTGCATGCCAAAATTCAAGCGTCTCACTTAAGCGGTTTAGATTTTTCATACATAAGGATTTTCCCGCTAATTCCCGTTCCCGCGGGAATTTCGGGAATTCCTTTCTTAGAGCACCTCTACGGTTCCTAAGCTACGTCCCTTCCAAATTTCAAGTGCCTATGTTGAGCCGTTTAGGCTGTGCGTTGATATGTCAGTCAGTCAGTTTCTCCTTTTATATATTAAGATATAAAAATCATTAACAAAATTGATATAAACTATATCTTATAAGTAATTACACCTACATTATAATATCGACCGAATTGGAAGACCTTTAAAAAGGTTATAGTGTGTCAATTTTAGACGATAAACATACCTATATACTGGCATAAATATCTAGAGTTAGCGTTTCCAATATGTATTTTTGTAGAATTGATTTGTTATAAAAAATTGGCAAAGTAAAATTCTCGTAGATCAGATTACGCATAGCCTGTGTACATACACTTTGCAAATAACTCTTGGGATATTGGCTACCAATTCTTATTCATAACGAGATATCGATCTTGTAGGAGTTGAACTTTCGATAGACGAACCACTTTCAGAGCTGTTCAGATGTCACGAACCTATTTATGATTCTAAAAAACAAATTAAACAACTTATTCTATTAATAAATAGGCAAGAGATACTACACTCATGAGTTGCTAGATTTAGGATTATTTTAAAAGAATTATAAAGAAATAGCGGCATGCCCTGGCTTCGGACTTTCTAATGAAAAACGAATTTCTTAAATCGGTCCAGTAGTTTCTGAGTTTATCCGTTACATACACAAATACAAATCTTTTCTCTTTATAGCATAAGGGTAGATAAATAAAATATAATTTTGTAGGTGTAGATAAATAAAATATAATTTTCGTCAAGTATTTTCATGGTGGGCCATCGATATGTTGGTCGTCAGACATATTATATTTTGGACATATCTTGCCAAGTCACTATAATTATAATCTAAAGAAAACTATTGATACAATAACTAAATATTTATTTATAACTACAAATTAATTTGAATAGGACTTGGCTTCTATAAGATCTCAAAACTTTTACGATGGAAAGACTGCAACGCGACTTGGCATTTTTTTACATTAAATTTTTATCGTGGGATCGAGGGATCCTAGCAATAAGTCAGTAGTTAAAGAATGTATGAATAGTCGACTACAAAAGTCGATGACTAAATTAAAATTTAACAAATTACACAGGAACGTGGAGACTCATCCAAATGTTTCCTAGAAGTAATTATATATTCATTGTAAACATAATAACAACAGTATACAGTTTTCAGAAATTTGATCAAAGTAATTACATTATTACAGTCGTTATTTAACAAAACTGTCAACACATAACTTAATTGCTTTTGGAAGCGATGCAGACCTTCTGTCAGAAAAACTTGTTAATTCGATAATTACGCAAATTACAAGGCTCAATAATTACCAGTTTGTAGATAGGATAAATGTATATTGTAATAATAATGAATATTTCAGGATACTTAAACACAGCGCCATCTTGTTCCACGCTAAGCAGAGCTCGTGTTATGACTGTCTGGTAATGGATAAATTACACACGTATTTTTCTGTTGTAAATACATATTTACCTACAATACATAGCAACACCCAGACTTAAGAAAAATACAAATGTAAATTTCAATTTTTTTCAGGTGCGGGGATTGAACCCACGGCCCTTCGTGCAGAAAGTAGTTGTGCTACCACTGCGACAAGCGGTTGTAAATGTTTAAACTGCGTATGATAGTATCTGAGGACTTCGAAAATGAGGTACTATTCAACTGTAGGTATTTATTTAGTTGAGCCTTTTTTTTTATTTGAAAACATACACTTTGCGTGTAGTCCCATGTTTATTTGGTCCAGTTCTGACATTGATATTTATAAGAAAACCATATAAGTTTGAATTTTGAATTTCGTATGTGTAGAAAGTTGTTTGTGCTTTTTGTATATTATAAATATTTTTCGAATTAATATATATTTTGAGAATACTTTCACTAAAGTACATCGAAAACTGTCAAAATTAAGCTCCACACGTTACTTTGTATTTAAACTTTTAAATTACTCACTCTATTAAACAATACAACAAAGCCGTTCCAGAGTTTTAATAGTTTTTTTTTAGTTTTAGTTATGCATACGTACAGACGTAGCAAAAATTTACATTGTTATTAACTACATAATAATATTATGTATAAATATAAAAGTTTTAAAACTAGTGTAATTACTAATAAATTCCCAACAAATTAAACGATTATCAAAGCTATATTTTATAAATCTATACTAATATTATAAAGAAGTAAAGTTTGTGTGTTTGTTAAATTGTAAGGGATAATCTCAAGATCTACTGAACCGATTTAAAAAAATTCTTTCACCAATAAAAAACCACATTATTTATGAGTGTCATAGACTATATAAAAAAAGGATTGTTAAAATGATGCCTAACGAAGTCGGTACGGGTCAGTTAGTCACTAATAAGTCTGTGTATTAAATAAAAATAAATAAATTCCCAACAAACTACAACGATTATCAACGCTATATATAAATCTATATCTATACTAATATATAAAGCTGAAGAGTTTGTTTGTTTGTTTGTTTGAACGCGCTAATCTCAGGATCTACGGGTTCGAATTGAAAAATTCTTTTATTGAATTGAACATTTATCGAGGAAGGCTTTAGGCTACATAACATCACGCTGCGACTAATAGGAGCGAAGATATAATGGAAAATGTGGATTAATTATTCATCTTTGAGAGCTTCCTTTGCGCGCGTTGCGAAAACGGTTCAAGATACCAAAAAAATATGTACGAAAGAATTATTCCTATTTAAATGATTTAAAAAAAAGTCCGCGACAGTATATGTCTATCTTCTAATAATGACTCACTATATCATAATGATAGAAATAGATCCGACGGGGACGAAGTTCCGAGCAACAGCTAGTTACTAATAAATTCCCAACAAATTAAACGATTATCAAAGCTATATTATATAAATCTATACTAATATTATAAAGAAGTAAAGTTTGTGTGTTTGTTAAATTGGAAGGGGTAATCTCAAGTACTACTGAACCGATTTAAAATAAATCTTATAAAAAAAACGATTGTTAAAATTATGCCCAACGAAGTCGGTACGGGTCAGCTAGTCACTAATAAATTCCCCACAAACTACAGCGATTATCAAAGCTATATATAAATATTATAAAAAAATGATATCCGCTAAGATAAACGCCCATTATGTACTTGCCTTCACTCTACGAGTATGAAGCACGAACAAGTGTTATCAGTAATGTAGTGTAATTCAACTGTTACCAGCGCTCGGTTCTTAACTGAGGGTAAGGATATTCCGTTCAATTATAACACATTAGGATATACAGTGACGGTATATGTTGTTTTCTATGACGTTTGCTTATATTTTACCACGGCTTATATATGAGATAGATGTATTTAAAGTTGTGAGGTGCGAAAGAGTCCGCAGGAGTTCCCGTGACTTCGTCGTAATGCGGGATATTGGAACACCGTGGGGATTTAGTCATAACCTACTTTCTCCCCCCGGGATTGTAGGGATGCGTGAGTGATTCCCCACGGAGAAAAAATGTAAAGAATTTTGTGTCTGTGAAGTGTTTGTAAAAAAATTCTGAATGTTCAGAACAAGTTTCGAGATATCTTTTATTTATTATGTAACTGTTTTATTTGTGTCAAAGGCTGTGTTTTAATTTAAACGAAAAGCAAATCGTAATACTTTCGTTTTATTAAAATAAAAAATAAAATAAAATACGTTTAATTCAGGCTTTTACAATAATTTATCAAAAACTAGCCCATAAAAAATTGTTAGTAAGTGTGTTAGTGTATTGTAGATGTTTTTGTTATAAAATAAGTTTTTTATTTCGCAAATGACATAATCAATATTATTCTAGTTTCTAGACATGGTTATTTCTAACTATGTTACCATGAATGATGATACGAAAGACATCGTAGTCATTCTATGAATGAGGTTTTTTTTTTTTTATATAATAGGGGGCAAACGAGCAAGCGCGTCACCTGATATTAAGTGATTAGCGCCGCCCATGAGCACTCGCCTTGTCACGAGTGTGTTGCCGGCCTTTTAAGGATAGGTACGCTCTTTTTTTGAAGGTCCCCAAGTCGTATTTGTTCGGGAACACTGCATGAGGAAGCTGATTCCATAGGATGACGTCAATTTGTCAATTAGGTAACTACTGCTTGTATTACGTTGGA
This sequence comes from Eurema hecabe, assembly GCA_026213755.1. Taxonomy (NCBI): domain Eukaryota; kingdom Metazoa; phylum Arthropoda; class Insecta; order Lepidoptera; family Pieridae; genus Terias; species Terias hecabe. Next base: position 8,278,616 of record JADANM010006710.1, read on the forward strand.
GTATAGGTGGCGTCACGAATGTTTAGCGCTGGTTCTACATACTTTAAAGTACATGTCGCACAGGGGTTCTATAAAACAATATACCAATGTAAATAATTATAATATGATAAAAAGTGTAATTGTATTAGGTGAACTCGTAAAAGTTGATTTTATTTTATCGATGTTTTTCGGATAAACAAAACCATTTTTTTAGTTAATGTTATCAAGTGTAAAGTTAAATAATATGTCACACGGAAAGAAATCTGAAAACACTGATACATTTTTGGAACTTATTCAATGCAAACAAACAATCAAACCTTTCCTCTATATAAGTTTTATATTATTTTTAAACCTAATATAATTATTATAAAAGTAATGACTGTAATCAAAATTATCACTGACGTAGGTTTCGGCAAGCTTAGGCTCATAGTAATCATGATTCTACGAGTCTAGGTTCAATATAATTTTACGACGTAGTAAAACCGTTAAGTGTAAGATAATATTTCTATTCTTAGTAGCTTGAAAATGACTCATTACATAAGATACTAGGTAGGTAGGTAGGTAGGTAGGTAGGTAAGTAGGTAGGTAGGTAGGTAGGTAGGTAGGTAGATAGATAGGTAGGTAGGTAGGCAAGTAGGTAGGATGTAGGTATGTAATTTTTTTGTATTTAACCACTAAAAAAAATACAATCTGCTAATTTATTGCCATTAAGGCGAAACAAAGTTCGCCGGGTCAGCTAGTTATTAATAATATTTGAAAATTACGAAACGGATGATTAGATTTCTTTTTATAATAGGTATGATGACGAGTAATTGAGTAAGATGTTCGCCTCACCTAAAGCCACCACCTTTATGGGTAAAGGATTTGTGATAGGAAAAAAGTATAAAGCTAGGGATGAAGAAAGAATGGGTTCCAGTACTCCACTTTTGTTACACAATTGCATACTAGGCTCAAGTTTTCTGTGGAATGTTAACTTCTAAAGGTACCGTAAATCCTATCAGATGCGATGACAAGGAATATCGAAGACCTTGGAGATCTTGAAGATCCATCTGGAGTAACGTATTTTGACCACTGTTACGACGAAGGAAGGATCTTAATCTTTTTGTTTATTGTCCGTTCGGTTCAGATCGATCGGTTAGTGCTTTATCCGATGATTAAACAATAATGACAAATACTATTTTATGTGTGGATATTGTAAAAATATTAAATGGAATTGACCTTAATATCGAATAAATTCGAACCTGTTCTCGCAACATACGAATAAACTACACAGCTAAAACGCTTGCAAAATAACATAACACCTAAAAAATAACGAATTAATTATTCTTAATTATCTGTATGTGTTAGATGACAGAAATAACAGCGCAAGGGGAAGCGGCACTGTTTGAAAAAGCGCGGCAGAAGTTCGTTTTGACGTTTGGCAGGAAGCCGGTGGCAGCGGCCAGCGCGCCGGGACGTGTTAATTTGATCGGCGAACACGTCGACTACTGCGAGGGATTTGTGTTACCTGTGGTCAGTAATTTACCACAATTATTATTATATTAATTGCCAGTGTAATGTGTCCGTGCCGTATCTGTGTCATGATTGGACGAAAGAGGCTCCTGAAAAACAGTATTTACTATCTTGCGAGCCTGGGTAAAACATTTTGTAAATCACCTTATTATGGAAATAAATAATTATTATTATTAATTAAATATTATGTTATAAGCGCAACATTTTAAAGACGCAAAAACATCCTAATTAGAACGTCTTGCCTTAAGCTACACTTAAGTTAATCAATGTTCACTTATCTTTTGACTTGTGGTAACAAAAACAATATTATTTTTTATCTACAATTTTTTAAGTTCCTCTTGACCCATTGAACTCTGTTAGATAATACACCTCCCATTACGAAAGAAATATCTTTAGCGTAAAACGTTTGAATTTCAATTAATATTATTCATTTTATAATTTTAATTCTCAAACCTTATTAATGTTATAATACTTAATCTTCTTAATATAAATTACGTGTCACGTTATTTGTCCGCGACTTCTAAGCTACTAGACCGATTTTAAATAAAATTTTCACACCATCGTTGAACCGCCGCTTTGCAAAACGGCCCTGTTTTGTAAAACGGCTAGCCGTAATGCGACATATATACAACTTCTCGACATTGAACACTTGGGGCCTAACGGCTAGTCATTTCTTCGACTAATTCACGATACTTTTGGCTCGAAACATTACATTCTCTTTTCCTTACAACCAGATTAACGTAATAATAATATAATAATGTTTCATTGGAATCGGTTTTTTTTTCATGAATACAGCGTAAAAGCTATTTTTTTGTTCAAAATAATACATGTAAAATTACTTATTAACAATGATAGTATATAAAATAATGTCATGATTTGAATGTTTTGTCTCGCTTACTCTCTGGTCACCGCGGTTTTTTGAAGAAAAAGCGGGAGCGTCCTGCGTCACTCGTAGAACAGAAAATGATTGTATTAACTTAATGAAATATAATTGTTAAAGTTCTGCCGTGTCAAAGAAAAGTGATTGTATTCTATAAGATAAACGTGTTAAATAATTTTAATAGTTAAAGCTTGGTTGTTTTAACTGGTACTATACCAATTACAATTAAAAAAATAATTAAACACATTGGATCTCAAATCACATGTATGTACGCTTTGTACTTCGATTTACTAATAGATTTCAATATTTTAAATTACATAATATTTTTGTATTTTTAGGTTAGTAAAAAGAAAGAAATAAAAATTTATTTTTTGTAGTAAGTTAGACAAGGACGCGTTCACTCCGGTCACGTGGTGGCTTAATCCTATGTGTATTTACATTCACGCGCAATTGACAAAACAATATCTTTTTTGTTGCTTCTATATCATTTACCTATCTCTTTTCTGTCCTTTTGGCTTATAGTGAATTGTAAAATATAAGAAAACTGTGTATGTTTGCTGCCGCTGCTGAGCGGTACATTTTCGGTTGATTTGTTCGTGTATAACGTATCTAATAAATATAATATCATTTTTTTTTACAATATGAAGAGGGGAGACGAGCACTCCTGATGGTAAGAGTAACGCCAGCCCATAGCCAATGCAGTGCTACCCGGAACTTTGCTATAAAGCCCAACTCCGGGCAGGGTTGCACTACACCGACGCTCCCCACTTTGAGTCATCAGATGTTAAGACTCATTGGCCCAGTAATTTCGCTGGCTACAGTGCCCTTCAGACCGGAGCACAGTGACATTTGCACATCACTGTTCAGGCGGTAGAATGTCTGGCACTGTGGGGGTACCCACCCAGTCGGTCTCCTGCGTAAGAGACCTACCCCCGATGAAAATTGCTTTTTAAGCACCCCATTGCTTATTAAGCCAGAATATTGACCTTCAAAGTATGTCATCAATTTCTGACAAATTGACACGTGCGACTTTCAAAAATATAAGGACAATACCCTAAGGACATTCGCTGGTAAACAGTTCATAATCTCTTATTGGGTTTATTTTAAATAGTTAACAAGCTCATCAATATTAATAACGGTATTACTGATGTTAACACTAGTTAATCTTGTTTATGGCTTAATCTGGTTGAAATATAGATAGTATAATATTTGCTTTCAATATTTTGTTGTTGACTGTAGAACTAATTGATGGATTTAATCTATATTTAGAGTACCTAATAATAATTGCTTTGTAGTTGAGACACATTCAAGGGTTCTTAGGAGATTATTTTTAAATTAGATTTTGTAACTGGAATTTCTAATTCTCTTCATGTTTTTATTGGCCTACTTGGCCAAGTGGTTACACAGCTTCTGTGCTAAGGGTTGTGGGTTCGATCCTTAGCTGTATGTATTTCTATAGTAATTATATGTATGTATTTAAAGGAAGTGTATGTGCCCACAGTGCCAGACATTCTACCGCCTGAACAGCGATGTGAAAATGTCACTGTGCTCCGGTCTGAAGGGCACTGTAGCCAGCGAAATTACTGGGCTAATGAGTCTTAACATCTGATGACTCAAAGTAAAGAGCGTCGGTGTAGTGCACCCTGCCCGGAGTTGGGCTTTACAGCAGTTCCGGGTAGCACTGCATTGGCTATGGGCTGGCGTTAGTCTTACCATCAAGAGGGCGTCCAGCTCGTCTCCCCTCTTCATATTATAAAAAAAAATGTGATTTTTCCGTTACCTAGTTGCTATGATACAAGCTCTGCTTAGTGCCATATAAAACATGAGCAAAACTATATTATCGTTGACGAGATGCCATTATTTGAAGCTGGTTTTCTGTGTCAAAACGCTCGGTCATGGTTAATCTAAGGTTCAAGATTGCAACGTAAAAAAATCCCAAAATATTGATTCCAGGCTCTACCATTCGCGACAGTAGTCGTTGGAGCCTACAACAATCTCGATGAATGCAGGGTGCACTCCTTCCTATCTACTGGTGAGGAGTTGGTCACCAGCTTCCTGAGCACATGCACTGGAAAGTTGAAGCCAGGAGAACCAGCATGGGCGAACTACGTTAAAGGAGTCGTCGCTAATTTTCCGGGTAAGAAAGACAATTTGGTTGGTTTATTCTCCATGATCCGATATGATCCGGTTCAGTCTGGTTTGGTTCGGCTTGATCCGGTGCGGTTTAGGCGATTTTTTTAATTTTTTTAATATTATGAAGAGGGGAGACGAGCTGGACGCACTCCTGGTAAGACTAACGCCAGCCCATAGCCAATGCAGTGCTACCCGGAACTTTGCTATAAAGCCCAACTCCGGGCAGAGGTGCACTACACCGACGCTCCCCACTTTGAGTCATCAGATGTTAAGACTCATTAGCATTAGATTTTATGTACTTATAACTTTGATTTCTCATATAGTGATGTATCATTGTGCGTGACACTCGTAGTCATTATATACGTAATTGTATTAATTAATGTCTGTCACGCCTACGTGTATATACTGAATAGATTACTACGAAACGCTATTTTAGTTTTCCCAGTTTTCAATTATCCAGCGTGGAAAGTTTATTAATGTGGTAGTTCAGGCTCAATAATTATTAATCTCATACATCAATTAAACGCCTTCTGAGTGTATAGAGCTGTGAGATTATCAAGAATAGTTCTGATAATCTCATAGGTTGTTACCATACGAGTGTTTACAATATATATATGCCACCGGAAGATAACAAGAACAGCAAATTTCCTAGGAAATTTATAAACCTTCGTAGTATTCTAAACGAGAGATAAATTGTATTATTTTACGACCACGTTTTCGCAAATTTATAAACGTACCGAACTCACGCGTAAAATAATAAGTAAGCAATGGCCAAACGCCATGTGCGCTCTTATTTGTTGAACTGTTAACATAAACAGAAACAAATCAGAGAGCAGTATATACAGAGAGAGTATATTTTGCCGTATTTAAAAAACGGTTGAACCATTTAGAATAGTATGAATGGATATTCGTTAGTTGATAAATTTACCACGAGACGTCGCAAATTGATGAATTTGCGAAAATCTGGTCGTAAACTCAACCGATGAGGAGCATAGAATGTTATGTATAAAAAAAGTAGCACAACGCGTGCTTGACTCCTTTTGCTTTATTATGGATTCAGGGTTTATAGAATATAGTTGTTTACTTATGTAGGAACTAAAGAATAGATTTAGAAAGAATCTAAAAAATAAGTTGAAATTTGGTGAGCAATAAGTCTTCAGTTTGGAGATAAAACCATGTCATCATTCTAAGTCCCCTTCCCGTCCCCTTCATTGCTTCATATTGAAAAGCCATATCTAGTTATATTTGTATTTAAGTATTTGATAGCTGACACTATATACGTGGTATTTTTTTTTAATTCGTGGAGCTTGCCAGTTTTTTTGCAAAAGGAAT